>JAQZBX010022190.1:15121-31856 GCA_029593785.1 Cabassous unicinctus | reverse complement strand
AAGTGTAAAATTTCTCTCTTTTTAGATAGATATGATAGCATACCTGGAAAATGCAGTATTATCACTGGTATAACAAATACAAAAACACAAATATTAAGTAAAGTAATAGGGTACAACAGAAAACAAACAAAAAATCATCTTAAAGATATAAAATAAATACCCGTTAGAAAATTTAATAAAAAGAACACTGTTTATAATACTAGCAAGAAAATATGGCATAGTAAAATATGAAAATTTCCCCAATATTTGGAACAAGACAAGGATACTCAATACCACATTTCTACTGAACATTGTACTGGAACTCCGATCTAGTCAATAAGGCAAGAAATGATATAACATGCAACAAGGATGAAACTGGAAGACACCATGTTGAGTGAAATAAACCAGACACAAAAGGACAAATATTTTATGATCTCACTGATTTTAAACAACTAGAATAAGCAAACTCATAGGTCAGAATGTGAAATGTAGGTGATCAGGGGACAGGGTGGGGATAGAGAATGTGAAGTTGGGGCTTGAAATGTACAGGGTTCCTATTCATAATGATGGAATTGTTTTAGTAATGGATTAGAAGCATAGAACTAAAAGGATTAGAAGAGTAGAACCAAAATTTTCAGTACTCCCAATGACATGATTATATACACAGAAAATCCAAATTAATATATAAACTATTATAATTAGTAAAATTTGCAAGTAACTAGATATTTTATTCTCTTATTTCTATTTTTTTCTGTTTTTTTTCTTTTTAAAAATTATTTTGGGTATTTCATTATTTGCTTGTGATTAGAATATAGATGTACATTTGATGAATTAAAACTCAAATCAATTAAAATAAGTTTATATTACCATCCAAACCATCAAACATTTAGGAATAAGTATAACAAAAATTGTATAAGACCATTACACTAAAAACTATAAAATAAAAAAAGAAAAAGTAAAGCAGACCTAAATAGAGAGATATATAAATGAATTAGAAGACAATATTATGAAGATAATTTCCCAAGTTAATCCATAAATTTACTGTAATGTCACTGAAAATATACCGCAATGTGTTTTTTTTTGCCTTTATTATTAGAGAAGCTGTGGATTTACAAGAACAATCTTGAATAAAATATAGGACTCCCATATACAAACCCAGCAACATCAGCTGGCATTGATGTGGAACATTTGTTATAACTGATGATAGCACATTTTTATAATTATATTCTAAGTAAAAGTACATGGTTTACTGTATGGTTCACTGATTGTGTAGTGTACTTCCATGGATTGTTTAATTTTTATTCTCTTAAAATATATACAATCTGACATTTCACTTTCAATAATATTCAGATATATATATTTCAGTGCCATTAATTGCATTCAAAACGTGCTATCACCACCATCCATTACCAAAAAAAGTTCCATCATTCTGAATACGAACCCTATACATTTCAAGCCCCAACTTCACATTCTCTATTCCCTTCCTGTCCCCTGATCACCTACATTCTACATTCTGACCTATGAGTTTGCTTATTTGAATTGTTTAAAATCAGTAACATAATAAAAATATTTGGCCTTTTATGTCTGGCTTATTTCAGTCAACATGATGTCTTTCAGGTTCGTCCTTGTTTTTGCATGTATAAGGATTTCATCCCTTTTTATGATTGAATAAGATTCCATTGTAAGTATATACCACATTTTATTTATCCATTCATCAGTTGCTTCCATCTTTTGGCAACTGTGAATGTGTTGATATGAACATTGGTGTGAAAATACTTGGTTGAGTCCCAGCTTTCAATTCTTTTGGGTATAAACCTAGTAGTGGGGTTGCTGGGTCATATGGTATTTCTATACTTGGCTTTCTGAGGAAGCACGCCAAACTGTCTTACACAGTGTTTGCACAGTTTTACATTGCCACCAGCAAGGAATGAATGTTCCTACTTCTCTGCATCCTCCCCAACACCTGTTATTTTCTGTTATTTGAATAGCAGCCATTCTAATGGGTCTGAAATGGTATTTCATTGTGGTTTTGATTTGCATTTCCCTGATGTCTAATAGAGTTGGGCATCTGTTCATGTACTATCTGGCCATTTGTATGTCTTCTAAGGAGAGATGTCTGTTCAAGACTTTTACCCATTTTTAAATTGGTTTGTCTTTTTGTTGTTAAGTTGAAGGAATTCTTTATATATTCTGGATATTAATCCTTTATCAGAAATGTGGTTTCCAAATATTTTCTCCCTTTGTGTAGACTGTCATTTTACTTTCATGATCAAGTCCTTTGAGGAACAAAACTTTTAAAATTTTGATGGGGTCCCATTTATCTACTTTTTCTTTTGTTGCTTGTGCTTTAGGTGTAGTCTAAGAAACCACTGCCCAATACAAGGTCCTGAAGATGCTTCTCTACATTTTGTTCTAGTTGCTTGATAGTTCTAGCTCTTATATTTAGGTCTTTGATCCACTTTGAGTTGGTTTTTGTATAGGTGTGAGGTAGGGGCCCCTCCATCTTTTTGTTTGTTTGTTTTTTCAAACGGAGATCCATATTTCCCAACAGAATTTGTTGAAGAAACTCTTCTTTCCCAATTGAGTGGTCTGTGTCACTTTGTCAAAAATCTAGTTGGCTGGAAATGTGAGGGTTGATTTCTGAGCTCTCAATTCTAATCCATTGGTCTATATATTTATTCTTGTGTCAGTACCAAGCTTTTTTGATAACTGTGCTTTTTTAATAAATTATATGACTTGGAAATGTGAGTCCTCTAACCTCATTCTTCTTTTTGAAGATGACTTTAGCTATTTAGGGCCCTTTACCCTTCCATATAAATTTGACGATTCGCTGGGATGGTTAGGCTAATGTGTCAACTCGGCCAGGTACTTGTGCCCAGTTGCTTGGTAAAGCAAGCACTTGGCTAATTATAATACAAGGACATTTATGGACTTTAATCATCAGTGAGTTGATTGCATAGATGGCTGATTACATCTACAATCAACCAAGGAGACTGCCATCAGCAATGAGTGACATTTTAATCAATCAGTTGAATGACTTAGAAGGGAAGTGATTTCAGCATTCAGAGAGAATTTTCCAGCTCAACTTTGGACAGCCAACTTCTCTTGGGAACTCATCAAGGACCTTCATCAGAGCCCCTGGTTTGCAGCCTGCTTGTGGAATTTGGATTTTTGCATTCCTCACAGTCACATGAGAGAATTTTATAAAATCTCATACTATTTACAGATATCTCTTGTTGATTCTGTTTCCCTAGAGAGCTCTGACTAATACATTGGCTTGTATATTTCTGTAAGAAAAGTTGTTGGAACTTTTATTGAGCTTCCATTGAATTTAAAAATGGTTTTGGGTGGTATTGACATCATAATTATATTTAGTCTTCTAATCCATGAACATGGAAAGTACTTCCATTTATTTTGGTCTTTTTACAATATTTTGTAGTTTACTGTATGTAAGTCCTTTACATTCTTGGTTAGATTTATTCCTAGGTATTTGATTCTTTTAGTTGCTATTGTAAATGGATTTTTTTCTTGATATATTCTTCTAATTTTTCATTGCTTGCGTATAGAAACACTACTGGTTTTTGGGTGTTGATCTTGTATCCTACAACTTTCCTGAATTTATTTAATATCTCCAGGAGCTTTGTGGTGGCTTTTTAAGGATTTTCTGTATAAAGGATCCTATCATCTGTAAGTAAGGAAAGTTTTATTGGTTCCTTTCCAATGAGGATACCTTTTTTTCTTTTCCTGCCTAATTGCTCTGGCAAGAACTTCCAGTACAATGTTGAACAACAGCGGTGAAAGTGGACATCATTTTCTTATTCCTGATATTTGAGGGAAAGCTTTCTGTCTTTCACCATTATGTAGGATGTAAGCTGTTGGCTTTTCATATATGCCCTTTATCATGCTGAGGAAGTTTCCTTCTATTCCTAGTGTTCTAATTGCTTTTATTAAGAAACGTTGCTAGATTTTGTCAAAGGCCTTTTCTGCATTGATTGAGATGAACCTTTTTTCCCTTCCTTCTGTTAATGTGATGTATTATATTAATTTATTTTCTTATGTTAAACTACCCTTGCATACCAAGGATAAATCCCACTTAAACAGTGGATTTAATAAGCTCCTGGATGTGGTTTACTGGTATTTTATTGAGGATTTTTGCATCTATATTCATAAGAGATTTGGTCTGTAGTTATCTATTCTTGTGGTATCTTTATCTGGCTTTGGTGTGAGGGTGAAGTTGGACTCATAGAATGGTTTAGGAAATATTCCCTCTTCAATTTTTAGAAGTGTTTCAGCAAAATTGGAGTTATTGCTTCTTGGAATGAAGCCTAACGAGCTATCTGGTTCTGGGTTTTAATTTATTGGGAGGTTTTTTATTACTGATGTATTCTCTTTACTAGTAATTGGTTTTATTGAGATTTTCTATTTCTTCTTGATTTAATGTAGTTAGTTCATGTGTTTCTAAGAGTTTGACCCTTTCGTCTAGGTTATCTATTTGCTTACGGTTGTTCATAGTATTTTCTTATGATCCATTTTAAATTTAGCAGGGTCCATAGTAAGGTCGCACTTTCATTTCTGATTTTTGTAATTTGTATTCTTTCTCTTTTTTCCTTTGTCGGTCTAGCTAAAGATTTGTTGATTTTATTGATCTTGTCTAAGAATCCACTTTTGGTTTTGTTTATTCTATTTTTTTTTCTATTTATCTCTACTCTAATCTTTATTTCCTCACTTCTGCTCCCTTGGGTTTAGTTTGCTCTTTTTGTAGTGCTTCCAGTTTTGAAGTCATGTCTTTGATATGAAATTTTTCTTCTTTTTATAATGTAAGCATTTAGAGTTATAAATTTCCTTCTCAGCACTGCCTTTGTTACATTCCATAATATTTGGTAGGTTGTATTTTTGTGTTCATTCCCCTCAAGACATTTCCTAATTTTGCATCTGATTTCCTCTTTAACCCACTGTTTAAGAATATGTTGTTTACACATTATAGTATGTATAATTAACACTGCTGATTTATAAATGTGATTGTGGCTGAAAGGGGGAGTCAAGGGACATAAAAGTCAATTGAAAGGAAGCTAGTGGATAATCCAGGGACTGTATAACAGTGATTTCAGTAGTAGATAAAGATTGTGTTTAATAATATAAATGTAAGAATGTTCTTCTTTTACAAAGTCTTAAGAATATGGTAATACATGGGAAAATTACAACTAATGTAACTTACGGATGATAGTTAACAGTAATATTTTTGCAGCAATGGCAAAAAGAAATTGTATCAATTTAAGGGACAATAATGGGGGTCTATAAAGAGGTATGGGATTTTTCCTTTTGGAGTAATGAAAACATTCTAAAATTGACTGAAGTGATTACAGAACAATTCTGATAAAAAAGAGAGCCACCGAGTGTACATTTTGAATGGATTTTACAAGGCAGGGGGTTGTATAACAGTGAATTCTGTGGTGGAAGATAGACTGTTGTTAACATAACAAATATGAAAATTTTTCTCATGAACTATAAAAAATATATAATACTAATACAGATTGTTAATAACTGAGTGAGTTGGGGGAAAAACAAATGTAAGATATGGACCATAGTCAGAATTAATATTTGACAATGCTCTTTCATAGCTTTTGTAAATGTTTCACAACAACAAAAAGGTATTGGTGGTTGGGTGATGTAGTGGAGCCTTGTATGATGATGTGCATGTTTGTTTTGTAAATTCACAACTTTTACTATATACTAATAATTTATGTATGTTTATGTATGAATGATATACTTCAAAAAATTTTAAACTTAAAAATAAAGAGTATGTTGTTCAATTTCCACATACTTTCAAATTTTCCATTTCCCCTTCTGTTCATTCTGCTGTGGTCAGAAAATATGAACTGTATGATTTCAGTATTTTTGAATTTATTGATATTTTTTGTGACACAACATATGGTTTATCCTGGAAAAGGATACATGTACACTTGAGGAGAATATGTATTCTGTTTTTTGTTGTGTGCAGTGTTCTATATATGTCTTTAGGTCTAGTTAGTGTATCATTCAAGTCCTGTACTTCTTTATTGATCTCCTAACTATTCTATCCAATATTGAGAGTGGTGTGTTAAATGTAGTATCACCAATTTCTCTCTTCAAATATGTCAGTATTTGCTTTCTATATTTTGGGGCTCTGCTCTTAGGTGCATATATATTTATAACTGTTGCATCTTCCTGATGAATTGCCCCCTTCATCAGTATATAATGACCATCTTTGTCTCTCGTAACTATTTTTGACTTAAAGTCTATTTTATCTGATATTAGTATAGCAACCCCAGCTCTCTTTTGGTTACTATTTGCATGGTATATTTTGTCCATCCTTTCACCCTCAACCTACTTGTGTCTTTGAATTTAAGGCAAGTCTCTTGCAGACAGCACATAGTTGGGTCATGTTTTTTTGCATTCTGTCAACCTCTGCCTTTTGACTGAAGAGTTTTACCATTTATGTTTAAAATCACTACTTACTTTCTTCTGCCATATTTTAAAATATTAACTCTTTTATTCCCTGAAATGTCCATTTTCTTCTTTTGTAACCAGCTAGTAATAAGACAGATATTTTCTTGAGTTTCATCCCTTCTATCAGGAAGGTCTGCTCAAGGCAAAGGGAGTGTGCAGAGTTTTCCCTGTCTTTCCAGGCCTTTGTCTTTTCCTAGGCTTTTGCTAGTTACTAGTTTTGGTGTTCACCTGTTTACAGGCATTTGCTTGTCCCCTCTGTTGTATATTTGAAGCTGGCAGTACTTTGACCCAGACTGCCCATATTTACAGGTTTTACACTCCTTTCATTGTTTCAAGCTGCTTTTGCCTAGAGGGCAAATTCTGGAAGGAGGGGCACCTTGGAGAAGACTTTCCTAAACCAGTATTTCCCAGCTAAAACAGGGGCAGGGACCCATGAAAGTGGTGCAGACTGGTTCCACAATGTCCTGGGGAGGGGATTATGGAAGGGCACCAAAACCTTCTCTGATGGCTCCACAAAGCTAAACTTTCCTTGCCTGCCCAGCCAATGCAGCCCTTCAGCTAACTGTCCCCCACAGCCTTGAGTAATTGCTGGCTCTTTAAATCCCCACCATCTCTGCCCCATCCCATGGGGGTTGAAACAACGGTTGTCATCCCCTTATGCTGGGTGGAGTTGAAACAATAGCAGCCTTTAGATCTGGGCCCCCAGCAATCCTAATCAAAAGCCATGATCAGTGATCATGCTCACCCCTGTTCTTGAGGAAGAGGATTTTAAGTCAATTTCCATCACCAGAAAGCTAGTCAGGGGCTGGACCCCACAGTGGCCTGCCATAAGAGTGGAGGATAGGTGCTGGTAGCCACCAGGTGGAGAGAGCAACTTACTGTTCTTTACCATAGCTCATCAGCCTCTTCATCCCACTTTTCCCTGGGAAGCTGTACAGTGTTCTTCCGGCCTCTGGAGTTTCAAAATAGATGTTTCAGAACAGTTCATGCCTGTTTATTAGTTGTTTTGGTATAAGGGCTGAGTCCTGGAGCACCCTACTCTGCCATCTTCCCCAGAATTCCTTCTACCACACTGTTTTATAAAAATTTACAAACTATTATATTCATTTGAATTATATTTTCTTGTCATTTTGGTATGTCAAAATATATAGAATATAAGCAATGTTCTATGGTACTATCTCAAAGTTCATATGGAAATGCAAGTAGCCAAGTGTATCCAAATCCATCTTATAAAAAAGTAATTATAGAAAAATCTGATTATAAAGCTATACATATTAATATATTATAGATTCGTACAAAGATGGAGAAACTGACCAATACAGTGAAATAGTGTCTAGGGAGAAAAATATTCATATGTGGTCCCCTGATTATGAGCTAGGCAACACTACAGGTAGTGAGGAAAGAATTGTGTTTTCAATGATTGATCCTAGTCAATTGGATATGCATATGGAAAAACAAGTCCTGTTCCTATTGCACATCTTGCATAAAATTCAATTCCAGATGAAGTTCAAATCTAATCATGAAAGGTACAACAATGGAGATAGGTTGAATTATGTACTCCAGAAAAAACACATTCTTCATTTTACTCCATTCCTGTGGGTGTTAACTCACCATAGATAGGATCATTTGATGATGTTATTTTCAGTTACTCTTGTTATTGGAATATTTATGAAGAAAAAACCACATGGATAAGCAGAAGATGGAAATCAACAGAACCCAGAAGAGAAAGGAGTGGATCTCACCATGTAACGAGAAAGCCAAGGAACCTTAAAGATTTTCAGCTGTCCAGAATGCTTCCAATCCCAGGTGGAAACAAGCCTTTTTGCCCCTGAAAACTTTCTAACCTCTGAAAATCTTCTGTCTCTGAAAAACCTGTTATATGGTATTTGTCTTAGCAACCAGGAAACTAAGATAGTAGATTTGAAAGGAATTATCCTATTGAGTTTGGAGTAGGCAAAAATATCTTAAACAAGACAAAACATGCCAATCACTAAAGAAAACAGATAATATACCATATCATAATTAGGAATTTATACTTATCAAAAGAAACTATTTAAGAGAGTGAAAAAGCAACTTCCAGAATGGAAGAAAATATATTAACTAATTCTGACAAAGGACTCTTATACATAATATGTATTTTTTTAATCTAAACACCAGCAATTAAAAGGCAATCAACCTAATGAGAAAAATATTTGAACATTTCTTATAAGAGGATATCCAAATGACAAGCTAAGTTATGAAATGTTTATAACAGCTTTAGACATCAAGAAAATGCAAATTAAAACCACAATGAGCTACAACTGTGTAGCCAGCAGAATGACTAAAATGACAATGATAGAAAATGCCAAGATGTGGAGCAACTAGAACTCTTCTGCACTGCTGCAAATTTGTACAACTTTGGGAAACTAAATGCCAGTATCTACTAAAGTTGAATATTTCACCCATCATTTACACTGTTAGGCATATTCCCAATAAAAATGCAAACACATGTACTCCAAAAACCATGCACTAGAATATTCACAACAGTACTATTCAAAATAACCCCAAACTGGAAACCAGCTACTATTAATAATTGAATGAATAAATAAATCATGGTATATTAAAAAAATACTATTCAACAATGAGAAAGAATGCTCTAAAATTACAGGCAAAAATATGGATCAACTTTTTAAAACAATGTTGAGCAAAAGAAGACAGTCACAAAAGTACACCCTGTGTGATTCAATTCAAATAAATTACAAAAACAGGTGGAGCTCATCTATACTTTTAGAAACCAGGTCAGTAATTACCCCTGGTGGAAGCAGTGACTAGAAAATTTAATTAAGAGGTTTCTGGGGAGTTGTATTAGTCAGCCAAAGGAGTGCTGATACAAAATATCATAAGTCTGTTGGGTTTTATAAAGGGTATTTATTTGGGGTAGAAGCTTACAGTTACCAGGCCATAAAGCGTAAGTTTCTTCCCTCACCAAAGTCTGTTGCCACATGTTGGAGCAAGATGGCTGCTGATGTTTGCCAGAGTTCAGCCTTCTTGGGTTCCTCTCTTCCCAGAGCTCTGTTTTTCTCCAGGCTCAGTTGCTATGCTCTCTCCACAAGGCCAGCTGTAGACTATGAGGCTCTCTAGGCTTTGCCTGTCTCCACAAGGCCAGATATGAACTGTCAGGCAAATGGCTCGTCTCTTTTCCCAGAGCCGCATTCCTCACGACCAAACTCCTGTGTGTGCTTACTTCCCTGGACTCCTGCTCAAAAACTCCAGCATCAGAACTCAGCTCTGTCCTTTGCATGTCTTTTTTCTGTGAGACCCACCCACCAAAGGGCGGAGACTCAGCGTCCTGCTGACATGTCCCAATGAAAGCCTTAATCATTATTTAATCAAGTAAACCTCTGAACCCAATATAATCTGATATGCCCAGAGGAAAAGACCAGTTCACAAACATAATCCAATATCTATTTTTGGAATTCATAAATAATGTCAAACTGCTAAAAGGGTGTTGATAATATTATACTTCTAGATCAAGGCGCTAGTGTCATGGATGTTTTCAGATTGTGAAATGTGCACTTTTATTTATGAAATTGCACTTAGGTTTTTGAAAGTCACCCAGGGATCTTTTTAAAAATGCAGATTTCAGTGCTATATTTCTAGAGTTTCTGATTTAGAAAATCTAGGATGGGGCTAGGATAGAAGCATTTTAACAAGTATGTGGTCTTGGCACACCTTGAAAAATACTGCTTTGAGTGCTATAAAGTGGTGAAAACGTATTTACACATTCTTTTAAAGAAACATTGAGGAAAAGAAGTAGTAACATTTAAATGTAGCAAAGGGGATAAAAAATCATTGAATAAAGTTCTACCAAATAAGATCTTGCTGCCTAATAAACAACTCTTTAAGTTTCCTGCTATTTTAATAGAATTAAAAAAATTTTTTTTACAAATGATGCAGTTAATTAAAGTGAAAAGTTCTCTCTCAACTATAATACAAAAACAAAACAAAACACTTTTTCTTAAGATTCTTCTGATCATTCATGACTTGAAAATGGTGTATTACCATGGAATGTAGCAACAAGCAAAGTTGCCCTCATTTTGTAGGTGAATGGAGATTGAACTGGATGTGACATAGATCTAGTCTTAATAACTGTCATCCCTTCACTCCCAGGATTGTCTCAGCAATTCTACATCTCCCGCTGCACCCATTCCTCCTATTTCAGTGAATAAGAGTTTGGCCCAGTATGCTGTGAACTGGGTAGAACAAACCTCTTCTTGCAGTAGCTACAATAAGCTGCAAGCTATGCATGCCTTATGCTGTTAATTCACACCTGAGGGAAGAGTCTCTAGCAGACTATATAGAAACAAAGCAAACACAGCTTCACCTCTTCTAGACCTGGATAGTTGCATTATCTGAGCCACATGGGGCTACTCAGGGAAAGAGATGGCTAAACAAGATCTTGTTTTGTTTGCATGGCTCTCCAATGATATGTAAATTAATGGAATGGTTTTACAAGAACTCTAAAAAATCACCATTAAACAAATTCTATGTCTGGTGACAAAAAAAATAAAGAGTATAATTTATTGCTGCAGATAAGGTTAAAATCTCTGTACTTAACCTCTTGGTTATAAATTCATAAAGCTATTCTTACTTCAACTCCTTTCTTGACTTCTTTCCTCCTACATTCTCCCTTACACAATTTTCTGTATTTTTTTCTGTAATAGATGTTGAAGTCACTGATTCACTAGCCTACAGTTTTCTGGTTTGTCTTTTGACCCATTTTAAAACTAATGGATTTGTGTTTGTTACTTTTAAATCCTCAGATATCTTCCCTGAATCATGTGATTTTTTTTCCACCTTTGCTGTCACTTTGGTTTTGAAAGAAGTAAATCAATACTGTGCCTTTAAAAGCCCTGGCAAAATTGCGGGTAAATTTATTACATTCAGTTACTTTTGCTCACTAAATGTTGCTTGATATAACACCAGAGCATCCTCTGCTGCACCAGAAAAAAAAGATGCTATTTTGAGCTGTAACCAAGGATTGATTTCTTTTAAGATATAATATATATTTTATGTATTGCATCTAACCATGTTATTTGTCAGATTTCATAGAAACCTCCATTCTCTCATCTGTGTGTAATCCAACAGCCTTCTGCAGAGGTGAGGGGTTGTCTTTCTCTCTCCAGCTTACACCCAGTAAATTTCAACTTTATTTAATCAGATATATTTCTGAATGCCTCATGCAGATGTGCTAAAGTACAGCCCTTATAGTCAGAAAGTCTATGTGGAATCTTTTACTCATTTCAACCTTTCTGAACCTAGACTTCTTCATCTGTAAAATGGAGATGTTAATAATAAAGCCATTTTGTTATTCTGACAATCAAATGGGATAAGACATGCTGGATATGAAAAGTGTAAATTGTAAAGCAATATGCAAGTACCAGTCAGTCCTATGTTATCAATCAAGAAAGTCAAACAAAAGAGGAGAAACTTTCCTACAGCTGACCCCATTGTCTATTGTCCCACAGAAAGGAAAAGTTAACACACAAAATCAACAGATTAGCTGCATTCTCTGCCTCTGTATCCAAGAGGATGAGAGCCTTTGGAAACGAAATATAATCGAATGGAAGGGTGTCACTACAAATCCATCATCTCCAACCTCATGAGGGAAGGGAGTGCTTTCAACACTCCATCTTTCTCAAGTCAACTTTCATTCCAGTCACTACAAAGACTACCTAAAGCCTCCTCCACTCTACTTAAATCTCTACCTCATTCTCTCTCCCCTCACTTTCAGCAGTTGACCTCATCCCTTATGTCCTTTCTGAAAAATACAGATTCAGATGGAAAATCTCACAATTGCCCACCACCAAATCCACCAACATGCCTCCATTCACAGTTACTCCTTCTCTCTAGCAGACAATCCTCCGTTCTAGTCCTCTCTCCTCTGTAACTCCAGCCTCTCACTTTCTACTACTTCATTCCTGTGAAGAGTTAAACATATTAAAATCACCCCATCTTAGGAAGAAAAATGTCTCCCTGGATACCACATTCATCTCCAACTAGAAATTTACTTCTCTTTCACAGCCAAATTTCTTCACAAATTCTACACTTAATATCTCCACTTCTTAACATCCTACTCATTCTTCAACCCACTGCAATCTGGCCCCTTCTCAATATACCACCAACAGATCTCGTCTTTAAAACAAACAAACTTCTCAACCGTTATTTTTCAGTAAATTTTGTTTTGTCATCCCTCTCTTCTCACCATATACCTTTCCTTTGTTTTCTGAAATACTACACTATTTTCCTCCTACCTCTCTATGTCCATTCTTTCTCAGTCCTCTTTGAAGTTCCAAATTTTTCTGCTTAACTATGTTTTTCTCAAAGTTCTGCCCTAAGACTTCTATAAAAATTCCCTGCATATTATTTATATAATACATTCTAAAACCTCTATCTCTATCCTAGGTCTTTTTTCTGAACTCCAGACCTGTAAACCCAACTATTGCTTGTTATTTCCACTTGGCTGTCATGCATCCCTCTCAAATACAAACAGAAAAGGACTGATGTGATTATGTTTTTGAAAAGTCTGTGCCTCCTCTTACATTCCCCCTCTCAGTAAATGACACTGCTATGCCACCTGTTACCCAAGTTAGAAACGAAGGTATTTTCTTTGATTCATTCTTCTCCATTGCTACAATTAATCACCAACTTTTAGTTTATCTCTTAAATATGTCTTGAATGCAATCGCTTCATTGAAGCCCCTTCACCATTACTCTTGTCCAGGTCACCATCCTGTGGCCCCTGGATTGACAGACGTCCTTCTTAAGTGATGCCCATGCCTCCCAATCCAGTCCATTCTCCGCAATGTGGCTGAGTGATCTTTCTAAAATGCAAATCTTACTATGTCACTCCTGGAATGAAGAAATAAGTCTCTTCAGTAGCTCCACACTACCATCAGAATGATGTCCAAATTCCTTCAAAATACTTATTAGACCTTTTAAGAACTGATTCTGCTTACTTCTCCCAGCTGGTGTCTGGTCTCTTCCCAGCATTCTGCATTCCATGTAAAAATGAATTAATTTTAGTTCTTGAACAGGCCACACCGTTTTTGCT
Source organism: Cabassous unicinctus (assembly GCA_029593785.1). Lineage (NCBI taxonomy): Eukaryota > Metazoa > Chordata > Mammalia > Cingulata > Chlamyphoridae > Cabassous > Cabassous unicinctus. The sequence continues at coordinate 18,299 of JAQZBX010022190.1, read as the reverse complement.
TTGTTTTGGCCTTTCATAAGCTGCTTTCTCTGTCTAGAACACTCTCCTCATATAACTATCCTTCCACTTTTATCTTGCCAGTTGTAACTCATGCCACTTGCTTAGTTTCAATATTATTTTCTCATACAAGCTTTCCTGATTCCTCAAGTTGGGGTTAGAGATTACTCCTGAGTACTAGAATAATTGCTTATCTATAGGAACAAGTAAAATAAAATTAAATCTGTACTTCATACAATACCCACCAAAAGATAGGTAGATTAAAGACCTAAACCTAGAAAATTTAGAAAAAATAATAATTTAAAAGAAAATATAGGGAAATATACTTTTATCCTCAGAATAGGGAATTTCTTAAATGAGATGCAAAATTAATCTACTGTACAATTAAAACAGCATGAACAAGAAGAACTAAGGAACAACAAATGGTGCAATAAATATTACAAGTCAAGACACACATTGGATGTTTTCAACATCCAATTATAAAGCTGATGAAGAATTATATCCAGATTTTATAAAGAACTTCTACAAATCAAATAGAAATAGACAAAATACTCAAAGGAAAAACTGGCAAAATATTTGAAGAGAGAAGTGGAAAACTGCATGGCTAATAAATAAGAAATGATATTCAACCTCACAAGTAATTTTAAAAATGAAAATTAAGACGATAACAAATATCATTTCATTCGTATCAGTTTAGGAAAATGAATGTCTGATAATGCCATGTTTTGTTAAGGATGTGGGGCATTGGGGAGAACTCCCATTAATGGTGGGATGATAAATGGGGTAACCACTGGCAAGAGGGAGAGTCATTTGGCCTCTTTTGGTAAATTTGAAGATAACCATGCTATTTGATGCAGCAGATACATTTCTCTCACTAGGTTGTAGAGTTGTTTGTAAGGAAAAAGTGGACTTAAATATCAATCAAAGGGAGAATAAACTGTGATATATTCAATGAGTGTGATAAAATATAGATGTTAAAATTATTGAACCAAAATGTCCAGTAACAACATGCATAATTCTAAAAAAAGTGTTAATTAGTAAAGGATATGTAGAATAAGACACATTCTATAAATTCCATTAAAGTGCAAAACAATGTTACATCTTATGTATGTATATATAAAGATGTAGAGTAATTATAAAAATATGCATGGGAATGGTAAACACTAAATTCAGGCTAGTGGTTACCTGTTGAGAGGAAAGGGAATGGTATTAGAAATGCTGCCTTCAGTAGATTCCAAACATAAGAAAAATTTAATTACTGAAAGAAATCTGAAGCAAATATAAAGAGAGAAAATAGTAACACTTTAATTGTTTTTTTTTTTTTTTTTGGGTGGTTAGGTATAGTAATTTGTTATCCTTATAATTTATTATGGGGTTCTAATATACAATATATTTTAAAAGAATGGTGATAATTATAAGCTACTCTCTTCTAGACTTTTTAAAAAAGTTATATGAAATTAGCATGTATTTGCCAGGAGAGCAAGGCTATTAAAATTTTCTCTTTCTTGAGATCCTCCACCACACTACCATTTACTTTCCCTAAAGATATTTTAAAATCTAGGCATTAGATTCCCCCTTAAGAGAAAACAATGGTGATTTGGTTTAAATTCTAAGATATTTTAATGAACCCCAGCCCCAGCATATAGATTACAAAGGGCTTTACCTTTGTAGCAGACTTGGCTGTAGCCCCTTTTTTCATGGATATGGTTCCTGATTTAGCAAATAAAAGCCCAAGATACCCAGTTAAATCTGAACATTAGATGAACAAATTTGTAAATTATATGTATATCTATGCATCAGCATTTCTTAAGCACTGCATAGGACATGCTTTTATAAGAAATATTTTTTCATCTGAAATTCTAACTTAACTAGGAATCATGAGACATTTATAGAGTTTCCTTCTGAGGTTGATTCCTTATCTTTCCCCACCCCATTCTCATCACCCACCACTACCTTCAGTCTCAAAAAGTGCCTTTGCTCTATCATAAATTTAATTGCTGAAAGGTCAAGTCTTCTCTTACTGCCTTCAATATGGATTTATTCTGATCTTATTTTGGTTGTCCTGCATTCTAATCTAATATTCAGTCGACTGCCTTAGCTGCTTTGCCTTTATCTCAGCCTTATGGTTTTCTTTTCCTCTTTAGTGGAGGCTATGTTTTTTTGTATTTTTTTTTTTTTTTTGAGAATATTAAAGCACAGTTTTCTAAAAGTTTCATCATTTTTAACTGAAAACCATTTTCAGATTATATATTTCCTTCAGTCTTCCTTTTGTGGGTGTGAAACTATATTTTAGAGACTGTGGTTGGGTCTTCCCTGGTTACTAGAAGTGACTTTCATGCACTCCCATTAGCCCTCTGCCCTCTATACCTTAAGGTTCAGTTTATATAAAGAAGTAACTCATCCAACATAAAAATGTATTTCAAGGTAACCTAGCAAAATGCTGACCTTTAGAGATTTCAGTTTAGGGGATTGTGGGGATCCAGGGCCTGGGCTACCCCTCCCTAAATGAAACACAGTAGCCACTGGCAAAACCTGGACTCTCACTAGTTAAAGAGAAACAGGAAAGAATGTACAGGTGGTACTGCAAATTTTAAACCTCTCAAGGATGTATACTCCCCTCCTGCGGTAACATCAGGAAACACACCATTTGTGCACCTCATGTAACACTTGCAGAAACTGTTCTCATACCCTACGGAATGTCTTTGCCCTGAGACCCCTATTTTGCCCCTCCTCTTCTCATTTCTTGGTGGAGTGCTATCTTTATTCTTTGACCAGCCACCATCAAAGAGCTTCTTCTGTTCCTAAGTCCCAATAAAGCTCATGTCTAACCATTTGCCTGTGTGTTCTTTGGTCTTGCAGCTATTCTGACTCATGCTCTTCAGGAGTTAGGTTGGAACAGGGGTTTTGATGAAAAGAAGACATTGTGGAACAGTAAGTCTATTAACTAATAAAAATTCAAAAGATAATTTAATTTGGTTAGTGAATTTATTTTATTGCCAAAAGGAAGTCTTTTAACCTGTTTTGAACAAAAAAAATTAAGAGTTTGTACCTATTTATGATTTTGAGTGTTTTCAATAAGTCTTTGCAAAAGGTGGTCAACCAAAAAATCCAAAAAAAAAAAAAAAAAAAGATTTTCTGAATTATTTTGGAAAAATCCCTACAGAAACAGAATAAAATACTG
>JAQZBX010022190.1:0-15021 GCA_029593785.1 Cabassous unicinctus | reverse complement strand
TGATTAAAAAACAACAACAACAACAAAAAACTCCCAGACTTTTTCTTCAGTGGTCCACATTTCTGATTCTCCCACATGTAGCTTTTTAAAGTATAGTATCATTGGCATGTGAAAGAAAATTAACAGGACTACTTTATCTTTTTGAAGTCCACAAAAGACATAGTAACATATTCTATCATTTAAAATTTAAAAATTGCCTTGGCTTATATAAGTTTCATATACAATAAATCCTAATAGAGAAGCACTAAGATATAATGGGAAGAATCGTGTACTGATGATCAAGAGACCTAGATTATGGACCACAGTTTACTACTACAATGTAAGCTTGGACAAGCCACCTAGCTTCTGTTTTTGCTGTACCAAATTTTCCTCTCCTATGAAATGATGACTGGATTGAACTAAATGCTCTCCATGGTCTCTTTCAGCTTAAATTCTAGTATGGAATAAAATTGAAAAGCAAATGTACTTTTCACTAAAATAATTACTTACTACTGAGTATAATTGCCTCCTTTTGGTAAAAGGACATGCTCATTATACTCATTTTTACGTGTAATAGCACTGTTTTCTGTTTACACAGTGTACCTATAAAGCTATGTGATGTTTTTTGAACAAGCATAGAAGCACTTATCCTTGCAAATGAGTCTAGTCGCATTTTAGATGGCTGAATCCAGAGGTTGCAGACTTATTCTACTGATGTTTAGATGTATCAAAACAGTTTGAAGCCTTAAAAATTATCTTCTGAACTGAAAATATATTTTGAATACACTTAATATTTTATCCATTTATTCACTTATCAAAGATATCCTAAGTGAAGCTAAATCGTAATTTTTTTACTGCATTTTTTTTCTAGTAACAATGAAAAATATTTCAAAGCCAGGATTGGACATGAAGATGGAATGATAAAGCTGGGGCATTCGGTTTTTTAAAAATGTGATTTAATTATAACATAAAAAAGATGAATTTTCTTGTGTGACTAGCAAAATAGTAATTTTTCAAAATCTCAAAAGACTGAGTCTAAATGTGGTTTGAAAAATAGCAGCATTTTTATAAGTGTATGAAGGCCCAAGGAGAATACTTTGAAGTTTAACATTTCTCTGATTATATAAGTTCTACTATGGTTTGTTTCAAAATTCAGTTTCATCACTGTATAATTAGACATATTTATAATACACATAAAAATTAATTTTATGTTCCAAGGAGCGTAAATATATGGTTTGATTTGCTAGGTTTGGATTTCCATTTTCTTCCATCACACTTTTTCTTAAACCACCTTCATCTTCAATCTCCAGGGAAAATAAATAACTAGTTAATTAAAGGGGAATTTGAAAGTTTCCTTAGTAAAGTTATCATTAAACTTCATGTAAGAGTAGGTAATTAATGGAAACTCATTCCTATGGCCCTGATACTAGAGACCTCCTCACCTTCTTGTAAATACTGTGGCAAATTCTTCACAAGAGTGAATTAAAAAGTATTTAAGACAGTATCTTTAACTAAAATGTGTTTTTAATTTTCTTTGGGCTGCTAATATATTTAAGTAGCATGTGTGGGCATCTTGAATGGACTGGTCTATCTGGTCTAAAGAAAGTGATTTATATGGGGACTAAGAAGGTTTCTGGAAAAGCATTTAAATTTGCCTTCTGTTGGGATTCAAATATGCATGGTCATGATTGGCAAATACTAGAGTAGTCTGACGTCAGCCTAATTGCAAAGGAAACTGAAGAGCAGGGCAGACTCCCAGAGAAGAAGTCATCCTTAGAAAAGAAAGAACTGTTCTGAGAAGTACAAGCAGAGAACAAACTTCGGCTATTGGAACAAATTGGGATTCAAGTTGCTATTACTTGAGTCTGTCCCCAGCCCTCTAGATTTGAGTCTGGGTTGTAGGGAGAGAACTATAAGGAAAACAGCAACAACAAACATAAAAAGCTCTTTCATCATTTTGGAGTACGAGTCATGTTAGAATACATCTTGGTATCCTGGAAAGTCAGGTCTTCTTCCAACAGCAAATCGTCCCCAGTGGAGACTGGAGCAGCAGCAGAGAAATACAGCTTCCCCCTGGGAATGGTACAGGTTTGGTGGCCATTGTCAGGCACCACAGTGTGGATACCATAGAAGTAGATTTATGTCTGAGCTTATGGGAAATTCCCTCTATCAACCCCAAGAAATACTTGAGGGAGCAGAGTTCTTCTGCATGAATAGAAATTACTCAGAATATATTTTATAAAATGTGAAGGGGGTCAGGTCTTCCTATCTATAAGGTTTCCAAGCTCATTAGTACCTCTTTTAATTTCCAGGCTGCTACAACAAGTACCATACAATGGGTTGGCTTAGCAGCGGTTATTTATTGGCTCACGTTTCAGAGGTTAGAAGGCTTACTTCCCCCCAGGGTATCTTAAGGCTGACAGGCAATCTTGGGGTTCCTTGGCTTTTCCATCATGTGACAATGCATATAACAATGTGACAATGCACATAACAGCATCTTCTCTTTCTCTCCAATTTCCTTTGCTTATAAGGACTTAAGATGTATTGGATTAAGGCCCACCCTTTTTCAGTTTGCGCACACCTTAACAAATAACTTTTTTTTTTTTTTTAAGCAGTACCAGGGATTCAACCCAGGACCTCATACATAAGATTTAAGTGCTCAACCACTTGAACTACATCCGCTCCCCAACAAATAACAAATTCAAAGGTACTATTTTCAAATGGGTTCACACCCAGGAGACCGGGTTTGGGATTTGAACATCCTTTTGTTGGGGACATGATTCAATCCTCAAGAGTCCCCTAATAAAACAATGGATTAATTTGTCTCCCAGCCTCACTCAGGGGCTCCCTATTGTCTTAATTTGGGTAAAAATTGAAATTCTCAGAAAATAATCCAAAAGGAATGGATATTCTGTTCCCTGAGTCTAAACTAGGATATAGCTACACAATCTCCTTTGTCAACCATAATAAGGATACAGTGAATCCAGCAATAGCCAGGATCTGACAGAATAAAAACTTAAAGGCATAGTCATAAGCCTCTGGTAGGTTACCAGTTCCAAATGTAAGTGATTAATATCTGTTGATATTAAATTTTTTTATATGCCGTGCACTGTTCTGAGAAACGATGTGTATTAGCTCACTTAATCCTCACCACTACAATTTGAGACAGGGTGTTATTATCTGTATGTTGCAGATGAGGAAATTGAAGCACAAGTGCTGTTAGCCCACCAATATAAAATGCTGTATATGGGATTGGAATCTAGGAAGCCCAGCTCCAAAGACCATGTTCTTAATCTTTATAATATACTTCCTGCCTAAATTTCAACCTCTTCCACAAAATATCAAGTTCATTCCTCATCCCCTGGGACAGATTATTCAACTTCTGTTATCGGCCAGCATCTTCTTTAAAGAAGGTAATTTGAGGAAAACTATAGGCTCCAAGTTTCCTGAAGATACAGGAAATGGTATTATTCTTGAAGAGAATTTTCTCTCCATATTTCATAGGACATTATGAAAAAACATTTTAGTGAGTTCAGTGCAGAGAGGTACATTTTCTTTATTTTCATCCCCAGTCATTTTACTTTATATTTAGAGAAAGAAATCATATTAAATCTCCTTCAGAGAAAACAAATCCTATATTATTGATACAGAAATGATTTCTATACTTCCAAGAGTTTTATCAAGTAAAATAGCTAAATATTTTCAGGGTTGGGAAAATCTCTCCTCCTTCAAATCTATAAACTTTCAGAAACAAAGCATGAATTGTAATATTTTCTTGTTAAACTCCAAAAAGGTTACTTTAGTAAGAAACTTATAAGTTACAGAAACACATTACTGCTGAGGGAAAAGTAATTTGTTGTAATCATTTTTAATTATAGTTATTTTTAATTATCTTTGCTGTATGTGTAAACATTAAAAATACAAACAGTGCTGCTGTAGCACAGATGGTTGGTGCTTGCTACCAGGCTGTCAAGTATCATTTGAACACCACTGCCTTCTTTTCCCTAATTGTAAGGAAAAGCAATAAATTTGCTTTTTGGAAACAATTTTGTGTTTGAGAAAATTGGTTATTACTAAAGCTAAGAGAACCAACTTAGAGAAAAATTTAAGACCTTTTCTCTCTCCCTCAGCAATGCTTTCGAAAATCTCTCCATTTGAGACCCTCTTCACTATTAATGGTCCCCGGGTACTGCAGTGGATTGGAGCTATGTAACCCAGAAAAACATGTTCTCAAACTTAATCCATTCCTGTGGGTGTGAACCCATTGTAAGTAGGACCTTTTGATGAGGTTGCTTCAGTAAAGGTGGGAACCAATTCAATCAATATGGGTCTTAACACTATTACTGGAGTCCTTTATAAGCAAGTGAAATTAAAACAGGAAGAGATAAAGCCACTGGAAGCAAGAAGCTGAAGGTCAATGGAAACCAGAAGAGAAGGGAAAGGTCAGGAGACGATGCCATGTGTATTGCCATTTGGCAGAGGAGCTTAGGACTAAGGATCACCGGCTGCCAGCACCAGAATGCCAGTCTTTGGGAAGAAAGCATCACTTTGATGACACCTTGATTTGGACATTTTCCTAGCCTCAAAATTGTGAGCTAATAAATTCCCATTGTTTAAGCCAACCTATTGCATGGTATTTGCTTGAGCAGAAAAGGAAAATAAAATAAGTACCTAGTGGTTAACCTACACATGTCCTTGTTTGCTTTGGCTCTGATACAATCAACTAGCCTATAACCTGGAATGGTTAAAAATAAGTCCTGTTTTAAAACTTGAATATACGCAATGAAGTGGCAATATGAAGTATAAAGATGGCACCAATATTCTAAACACCTGGTTTAATTTATGTACACACACACACACACACACAAACTATCTAATATTACAAGATTTCTAATGTTATTAGCTCACTGGCATCAAGGTATATTTGGAGAAAATAGCTTCACTTTTATCAGTTTTCAACACAAGAGTTATTATATCTGCCACCTGGTGGCCAGTACTGAAGTGGATTGAACCTGTTTTTGAATGCCCCTCAAATAGAAGTATTTGTTCTGTAGGCTTAGAGCCAAAAGTCAAAGGCGGCATCATAATCCAAATGTTAAATCCTTCAGATCAATGCAAAGGGGAAAAACTGCTTTTGGCTTAGTTTGACATTGGTCAACACATTATATTTCCACTTATGCTTTTTGCTAACTATTGTTCAATATTTAATATTGTCTATGCAGTCATGCTGAACTTGACAGTCATGGCAAAAAAAAAAATCTTGATACACAGCTTTGAAGAGAAAGCAATATTCTCTACAAATATGGAATTGTAACCAAAATAACAACTCATGTCTTATAAAGGAATACTGGCTATAAGATGAGAATAGGCATAAAATACTAACAACAACAAAAAAAGAGCATGGTCCTGTGGTAGCACATAATAGTGATAATGAATGGGGTAATTGATGTCTACACTGGCCCACCTGTTTTACCACCAATTGTTCTGGTGATCTTGGAGTGTAAAAAGAACATGGAAGAAAAAAGTAATGTTATTATTTCTTTCCTAAGTTTGGGAAAGGAAATAGCATTTTTCTCCTGTAAAGTATGGAAACTTGGTGTGGTGAGTTGAAGATATTTGTACCCCAGAAAAATATGTTCTTAAATCTAATCCATTTCTGTGGGGATACACCCATTCTAAGTAGGATTTTTGATGAGGCTACCCAAGTTAAGGTGTGTCCCAACTTTTAACATGGGTCTTACTCCCTTTACTATCATCCATGATAAACAGAATGGATTCAGAGAGAGAGAGAAAGCAAGTCACAGAAGCAAGAAAGTGAAAGCAACAAAACACAGAAAAGAAGGAAGAGACCAGAAGATGCTGCCATATACCTTGTCATGTATTAGGGGAGCCAAGGATTACCTCAAGGGTCTTCAGGAAGAAAGCATTGTCTTGATGATGCCTTGATTTGGACATTTTTCCAGACTCTAACTGTAAACAAATTCCCATTGCTTAAGCGATGTCATCAACAAGGTGACATAAGACATCCCCTGAAAAAGCCTCCCCAGAGACCCAGGATGGAGCACAAGTCACTGAGGAGTGTTGCATACAAAAGTGCAACCAGGGGGCAGGGGAAGAATGACCAAGATAGAAAGGCTGGAAAGAACTGTTCTGGCCTCACAAAATCCAATTTCAGTCAGCTGATCCACCTAAAGGCAAAAGGAAGTTTTCTGAAGTAACCCACCTTTTTGGATTGACCCCATCTGGCTCCCAAGGGCAGGACAACCTAACAAGGAAGAAACCAGGGGGATGGTAAGTTTAAGCCTAACAAATGTAAGATAGGATGGGTACAAGAACTGAAAAGTGTAAGGAAAATAGAACATAGAATTAAAACAAATCATAGGAGCTGAGAAGAAAAGTCTACACAAAAACAAACAGAAATGATCAAGATTCCTGGAGGAGGAACAGAGAAAAGAAGCTCTCTTTTGAGTGAAATAATTGTACAGAAAGTGCTATCTTAAAAATTGCACCACATATCCAGGGCAAGAATCAGTTGAAGAGCTGAGAAAACATGAACAGTTATACAGGGCTATTCTAAAGGTCTCAAATAAGTTAGATCAAGTATAAGTGAAGAGCCTTAATACAAAGCCGATTAACAATAAAACCCTAGACAAGATGGAGAAATGAACCTTCAGAGTTAACTCAAGATAATTAGATGCTTATACCTCAGCATAAATTTACAAGTCATACTAAGAAACAGGAAGATACGGCTCAGTCAAGGAAACAAATTAAGACTTCAGAGGACACTAAGAAGTTGGAACAACTAATCAAAGAAGTTCAAACAAATCACCTAAATCTATAAAGGAGATGATGGAAAATATGCATAAGGAGATAAAGGATATTAAGAAGACAATGTGTGAGCATAAAGACGACTTTGAAAGTATAAAAAGAAACATAACAGAAATAATGGGGATGAAAGGCAAATGGGAATTAAAAGTACACTAGTAAAAAAAAAAAAGTACACTAGTGGCACACAAGAGCAGATTTCAACAGGCAGAAGAAAGAATCAGTGAACTAGAAGAAAGGACAATCAAAATCATACAGGCAGAATAACAGAAAAAAGGATAGAAAAATTTTAGAAGAGTTTCAGGGATTTGAGTGATAGCATGAAGCACACAAATATACACATCATTGGTGTCTTAGAAGGAAAAGAGGAGCAAAAAGAGGAAGAAAGACCATTTGAGGAAATAATGGCCAAAAACTTCCCAACTTTTATGAAAGACTTAAATATACATGCACAAGAAGTGCAATGCACTCCAAAGAGAAAAAATCCTAATAAACTTACTCCAAGACACATATTAATCAGAATGTGAAATGAGAAAGATAAAGACAATTCTGAAAGCAACAAGAGAAAAGCAATTCATCATATACAAGGGATCTTCAATAAGGCAAAGAGCCAATTTCACATCAGTAACCATGGAGGCAATAAGGGAGTTGTATGATGTACTTAAGGCACTGAAAGAGAAAAACTGCCACTCCAAATTTATTTATCTGGCAATAATGCCCTTCAAAAAAGAAGGGGATTTTAAGATGTTCTTAGATAAACAGAAACTTAGAGAGTTTGTCAACAAGAGACCTGCCCTATAAGAATAACTAAAGGGAGGTCTGCAAGTTGAAAGGAAAAAACAGAGAGTGGCTTAGAGTACTCTGAAGAAATGAAGATCATCAGCAAGGATAACTAAAAGAGTAAATGCAAAACCCAATAGTTCTATATACTCAATATACAACTGTACTCTTTAATTCAAATACAAATTAGAAAACAATTGAACAAGATAAAGGATATTTCTGGATAATAGATGCATAAAATATAAAGCAGTAAAGTTGGATGAAAACAACATAAAGAAGGGAAAGAGAGGGACTTGGGAGCATAGAACCTATATGCTATAGAAGATAAGTTGGTATCTTTTCAAATTAGTAACTTATAGGTGTAAGTTCTGTAATATAAACCCCAGGGTATCCACAAAGAAAGTATTTTAAAAAGATATTGAAACAGAAGTGAGAAAGGGATCAGTTATAAACATCAAAAAATATCAACAATACAGAAAAAGTAAGTTGCAATAAAGGAAAAGAGAAACAAAAAAAGATTTGACATTGTGACAGTTTGAGACTGTATATACCTCAGAAAATCATGTCCTTAGAACTAATCCATTTGTGTGGGTCTGAACCTATTGTAGGTGGGACTTTTTGATTACCTTACTTCAGGTAAGAGCCTCTTGCTTAGATTACTTCAACAGGGCATGGCTCAGAATGTATCATAATACTCTTAAAGGAGTACTTTATAAATGGGATGAATATGGAGAGACAGAGGGAAGCCCACAGACGCTGGGACAGGAGGCTATGGAAACCAGAGAGCTAAAAGCAATAAGACTAGGAGGAGAAGGGAGACACCACCATGTGCCTTCCCATTTGACAGAGGTGTCCAGGATCAGCAGCAGCTGGTCTTTGGGGAGAGAACATCACTTGATGCCTTGATTTGGATATTTTCACAACCTCAAAGCTATATGCTTGCAACCCAATAAATCCCCATTTCTGATATATTACTTATGGCAGTCATAGCAAACTAAAACAGATTTTGGTACCAGGAAATTAGTGTTGCTATGCAAATATGAAAAATGTTTAAAAGGCTTATAAATAGGTAAGGGTTAGATTCAGGAAGAATTGTAAGATGCATGACAGAAAAGGTCTAGATTGCTTTGAAGAGACAATTGGTGGGAAAATGTGCACTAATGGTACTTCCAATGAAGCCTTAGACAAAAATTATGCAAGTGTCATTGCAAACTGGAGGAAAGGTGACCCTTCTTTTAAAGAACTTGACAAAATCGTGTTCTTATGTGAAGTGGAACGCAGAATTTTAAAGTGATGTGCTTGGATATTTAGCTGAGGAGATTTCCAAACTAAACATGAAAAGTGTGGCCTGGCCTCTCCTTGCAGCTTATAGCAAAATGTGAGAGGAAAGAGATAACTGAGAACTGAAATCCTGGGCACAAAATCCAGAAATTGATGGATTGGAAAATTCTGAGCTTCCAGAAAATGAGTCCCAGAGGAGAGTGCCCCATGTAAGCACTTAACCGAACATGGAATTAGTCAGCCGTTTCACTGCAAGTCAGGATTGGAAAAGCAGTTCTCCAGGAAGGATTTGTGGAAAGTCTATTGTCTGATGGTTGGAACCCTGGTGTGCTTCATGAGAAATCAACAAGTTTTTTTGCACAATCTATGTGAACTGAACCACTGCCAGCCTGGACTGAAAGGGCCATAAAAGGGACAGACCAAAGGAAAAATTACGTCAAAGGCAGAGCCATGGAAGCTGAGGTCTGGACTGAAGACATCTTCTCCGGCCAGGAAAGCAAACCCACCCTTGTGTGTGGAAAGGGTGAGTATGCCCCAGCACTTGATGAGAGCTGCCCTTCCTCCCCATTGTTCAGGAAGAGTGCTGCCACCCCAGGCTTCAGAGAGAGTGGAGCACATTTTCCAGGGATTGGGGATAGTATAGCAGCAAGCAAGGGGTCTGAGGGGATTGAGCCTGTGCTCCAGAGACTGGGGAGTCTGGCAATCACCCCAGTCTTTTCAAAGGTAGAGGCCTAGAGACTGGCTACCACCCTGGTGCTTGATGGGGATGGAGCTGAGAACATGGCTGCTGGGCAAGCCCTTGGAAAGGCTTGGGCTGAAGTGCCTTCAGACCCTGAGGACAAGACATGTTTCCATAGATGACTCTAACTTGAAACTTAATGGAATATGCCCTGCAGGGTTTTGGAATTGTTTGGGATCTGTGACCCGTTTGGCTTCCAATTCCTTCCTATGGCAATGGGAATGTTTATACAATGACTGTCCCTCCTTTGTATATTGGAAGCAGATAATGTGTTCTAAGTTTCACAGGTCCACAACCAGAGGAGAATTTGGCCACCGACAAACAACATCTATAACCAATTTTGATGAGATTTTGTAGTTAAAATTGTTGCTAAAATGAGTTAGGGCTTTGTGGGATACTGTGATGGAATGAGTGTATTTTACATATAGCATATGTTTTTGGGATCCAGATGGTGCATGGTTTGAGACTGTAAGTACCCCCCAGAAAATCATGTCCTTAGAGCTAATCCATTCTTGTGGGTCTGAAACCACAAGGTTGTAGATAGGACCTTTTGATTCGATCACTTTGGTTAAGGGCTTTTTGATTAGATTACTTCAGTAGGGCTGAGCCCAGAGTGAGTCTAGTTCTCTTACTGGAGTCCTTTATAAATGGCATGTATATGGTGAGAGAGACAGAGAGAAACCCATGGAAGCTGAGAGGGGAAGCCATGGAAATCAGGGAGCTAAGAGTATTGAGACCCAGACAACCATGTGTCTTCCCATTTGACATAGGAGTTCAGGATTGCCAACAGCTAGTCTTTAGACAGAGTGCATCACCTGATGCCTTGATTTGGACATGTTCACGGCCTCAGGACCGTAAGCTTGCAACCTAACAAATCTCCGTTGTAATAGCCAACCCATTCCTGCTATATTGATTTTGGCAGCCTTACCAAACAAAGACATAAAAACACAAAAGGACAAAATGGCTGACATAAGTACTGCCTTTTCAGTAATAACACTGACTGTTAGTGGATTTAATTCCCTAGTCAAAAGACACAGATTTGCAGACTGGATAAAAGAACATAGTCCAACTATATATTGCTTACAAGAGGCTCACCTTAGACTCAAAGACACAACCCAGTTGAAAGTGAAAGGTTGGAAAAAGTTATCTGAAGCAAATAGAAACAAAAAAGAGTTAGTGTATTAATATCAGACAAATTAGACTTTAAGTCAAAGCTGTTATAAAAGACAAAGAAAGACACTATATATTAATAAAAGGGGCAACCCACCAAGAAGAATTAAGTCATAAATATTTTAGCACCTAACCAGGGTGCCCCAAAATACATGAGTCAACCACTGGCAAAACTGAAGAGAGAAATAGACACATCTACAATAATAGCTGGAGACTTCAATAAACTACTCTCATCACACATAGAACATCTAGACAGAAAATCAATAAAGAAATGAGAACTTGAATAATGTGATAAAAGGACTAGATCTAACAGACATATACAGAACATTGCACCCCCAAAACAATAGACTATGCATTCTTCTTAAGGGAACATTGATCATTTTCCAGAATTGACCATCAGTTGTGTCAAAATCAAGTCTCAATAAATTTATAAAGATTGAAATCATAGAAAGCATCTTCTCTGGCCATAATGGAATGAAGGTCGAAATCAGGCAGAGAACTGGAAAATCCACAAATATATGGAAGTAAATAACATCCTCTTTAAAAATGTGGGTCAAAGAAGAAATTGCAACGGAAATCAGTAAATATCTTGAGATGAATGAAAATGAGATCACACTATATCAAAACGTTTGAGATACTGTGAAGGCAGTGATGAGAGGGAAATTTATAACCCTAAATGTATAAATTAAAAAAGAAGAATGAACTAAAATCAAAGTCCTAATTGCACACATGAAGGGACTAGATAAAGAACAGAAAACTAACCCAAAACAAGCAGAAGGAAAGAAATAACAAAAATTAGAGCAGAAATAAATGAAATTGAGACTAAAAAACAATAGAGAGAATAAACAATACCAAAAGCTGTTTCTTTGAAAAGAGCAATAAAATTGACAAACATTTAGCTAAACTGACAAAGAAAAAAAAAAAGAGAAGACACAAATAAATGAAATTAGAAATGGGTGGGTATTAATACTAACCCAACAGAAATTAAAGGGTCATAAGATGATAATATGAACAACTTTATGCCAAGAAATTAGATATGCTAGATGAAATGGACAAATTCCTAGAAATGCACAAAGAACCTACACTGATCCTACAAAAAATAGAAGACCTCAACATACTAATTGCAATTAAAGAGATTGAGTCAGTCACCAAAACCCCCCTCCCCCCAAAAGAAAAGCCCAAGACCAGATAGCTTAACAGGTGAATTCTACCAATCATTCCAAGAAGAATTAATAACAATCCTCCTCAAACTCTTCCAAAACCTGAAGAGGAGGGAACACTACCTAACTTATTTTACGGGGCCAACATCACCCAAAGACCAAAGCCAGATAAACACATTAAAAGAAAATTACAGACCAATTTCACTTAAAATGTAAAAATCCTCAACAAAATACTTCCAAATTGAGTACAACATCACATTAAAATAATTACACAGTGATCAAGTGGGTTTTATCCCAGGCAGACAGGGTTTTTCAACATAAAAAAAAAAAAAAAAACAATTAATAAATCACATCAACAACACTAAGGGGAAGAAAAACACATGATCATATTGATTGATGCAGAAAAGACATCTGACAAAAATCCAGCATCCTTTCTTGCCAAAAATTCTTAGAACAATAGTAATAAAATCAAACTTACTTAACATAATTAGGGACATATTTGAAAACCCCATAGACAACATCATACTCAATGGTGAAAGTCTGAAAGCTTTCCTTCCAAGATCAGGATAAAAACAAGGATGCCCACTCTTAGCACTGTTATTCAACCTTATACTAGAAGTTCTAGCCAGAACAATTAGGCAAGAAAAAGAAATAAAAGTCCCCCAAATTGGAAAGGAAGAAGTAAAACCTTCACTGTTTGCAGGTGACATGATCCTATATATACAAAGTCCCCCAAAATTGACAATAAAGCTACTAGAGATAATAAGCAAATTCAGCAAAGTGGCAGGGTACAAGATCAACACCCAAAAATCGGTAGTATTTCTACACATAAGCAATGAATAAGCAGTAAAAGAAATCAAGAGAAAAAATTCCATTCAAAATAACAAATAAAGAATCATGTATCTAGGAATAAATTTAACCAAGGATGTAAAGGACAGGCACACAGAAAACTACAAAATATTGCTAGAAGAAATTAGAGAAGATCTAAATAAGTGGAAGTCCAATTCATGTTCATGAATTAGAAGACTAAATATCATTAAGATGTTAATTCTACCCATAAAGATTTACAGATTCAATGCAATCCCAAATTCCAATGCCCCACTTTGAAGAAATGCAAAAGCCAATGAACAAATTTATTTTGAAGGATAAGAGGCCCCAAACAGCCAAACATATCTTGAAAAAGAAGAATGAAGTTGGAAGACTTGCACTTCCTGACTTTAAAGCCCAGTACAAGGCTACAGTGGACAAAGCAGCATGGTACTCACACAAGGAGAGAGATATTGACCAATAGAATCAAATTGAGAGTGCAGAAATAGACCTTCACACCTATTGTCAATTGAATTTTAACAAGGCTCTCAAGCTCACCCAGCTGGTTCAGAACAGTCTATTCAACAAATGGTGCTGGGAGAACTAGATATCGATATGCAAAAGAATGAAAGAGAACCCATATCTCACACCATATACAGAAATTAACTGAAAATGGATAAAAGACATAAATATAAGAACCAGGACTATAAAACTCCTGGAAGAAAATATAAGGAAGCATCTTCAGGATCTTGTGTAAGCAATTGTTTCTTATACACACAGCACAAGCAACAAAAGAAAAAATAGTTAAACGGGATCTCTTCAAAATTAAAATATTTTGAGCCTCTAAAGACTTTGTCATGAAAGTGAAAAGACAACCTACTCAATAGGAGAAAATATTTGGAAACCACATATAAAAGTTTAATGTCCCAAATATATAAAGAAATCCTACAACTCAACAATAAAAAACAAACAACCCAATTAATAAATGGGCAAAAACTTGAATAGATATTTCTCCAAAGAGGAATTACAAATGGCTAAAAAACACATGAAAAGATGCTCAACATCACTAGCTATTAGGGAGATGCAAATCAAAATCACAATGAGATATCATTTCTCACCCACTGGAATGGCTACTATTAAAATAACAGAAAACTACAATTGTTGGAGTACGGAGAAATAGGAACAATCATTCATTGCTGATGGGAATGAAAAATGTGGAAGACAGTTTGGCAGTTCCTCAGGAAGCTAAATATAAAATTATCATATGTGCCTGCCATTCTGCTACTAGGTATATAACCAGAAGAATTGAAAGCTAGGACTCAACCATGATATTTGTTCACCTATGATCATAGTAGCATTATTAACAATTGCCTAAAGATGGAAGCAGCTCAAGTGTCCATTAGTGGATGAATGGATAAACAAAATGTGGTTTATACACACAGTGGAATATTATTCAGCCAGCAAAAAGGAATGAAGTCCTGATGCATGCAACAACCTGGTGAACCTTGAGGACATTATGCAGAGTGAAATAAGCCAAACACAAAAGGACAAATACTGTATGGTCTCACTGATATGAACTAATTATAATAAGCAAATTCGTAGAGTTAGAATCTAGAATATAGGTTAACAGGGGACGGGGGGGCGGGTTACAGAATGGGGAGATGCTTAATTTGTGCAGAATTTCTATTTAGGTTGACTGTAATGGTTTGGAAATGAATGGTGGTGATTGTAGCACAGTGTTGTGAGTATAATTACCATTGCTGAATTATGTATTTGAATGTGGTTGAAAGGGGAAGTTTTGCGTTGTGTATGTTACTTGAACGAATGTTAGAAGAGAAAACATGGGACTGTATAACATATTGAATCCTGTTATGTGCTATGGACTGGAGTTAGTAGTACAAGTATAAGAATGTCCTCTGATAAATTATAACCAATGTACAACACTAATATAAGGTGTTTATAATAGGTTGGTATATGGGGAAAATACACCTAATGTAAACTGTGGAGTAAAGTGCTCTTTTAATATTCTTTCATCAGTTATAACAGTTACCACACTACTGCAAAGCGTCAACAATACAAGTGTATATGGGAATGCTATATTTTCAACATGACTTTTCTGTAAACCTACATCTTCTCTAATTAAAAAAATAATTTCTTAACTTTTTGCTAAGTGAAAGAAGCCATATGTAAAGTACTAATATTGTATGATTCCATTTATATAAAATGTAAATATAAATAAAGCTATAGAGACAGAAATAGACTAGTGGTAATGTAGGGCTG
>JAQZBX010022189.1:0-31746 GCA_029593785.1 Cabassous unicinctus | reverse complement strand
TAGTCTAGCTAAGGGTTTGTGAAATTTATTGATCTTCTTGAAGAACCAGATTTGGTTTTGTTTATTTTTTCTACTGCTTTCTTATTGTCAATTTCATTTAGCTCTGCTCTAATCTTTGTTATTTCCTTATTTCTATTTCATTTGGGGTTAGTTTATTATTCTTTTCCTAATTCCTCCAGGTGTTTAGTTAGGTCTTTGACTTTAGCTCTTTCTTCTTTTTTAAGATAGGCATTTGTTGCTATGAATTTCCCTCTCAGTACAACTTTTACTGCATGCCATAGGTTTTGATACATTGTGTTTTTATTTTTACTGATTTCAAGGAAGTTGCTGATTTCTTTTTTCATTTCTATACCTATTTTTCAAAGTGTTTTTTCATGAATGTTTCTGGATATTGTCAAATGCCTTTTCTTCTTCTATTGAAATGTTAATGTGTTTTTTAGTTTCAATTGGTTAATGGGTTGTATTATATAAATTGATTTTCTTATTTTGAACTACCTTGCATACCAGGAATAATCATTTGGTCATGATATATAATTCTTTTAATATTCTGTTGGATCTGATTTTCAAGTAATTTCTTGAGAAATTTTGCATCTATGTTCATTAGAGAGATTGGTCAGTAATATTCTATTCTTGTAGTATTTTTATCTGGCTTTTGTATTAGGGTGGTGTTGGATTCATAAACTGTGTTGGATAATTTTACCACATTTTTTATTTCTTGGTGAAGTGTTTAAAAAATTAGTATTAATTCTTCTCAAAATGTTTGGTAGAGGAGGCGGGTGTGGCTCAATTGATAGAGCTCCCGTTTACCATATGGTAGGCCCCGGGTTCGAGTCCTGGGGCCTCCTTGTGAGAGCAGGCTGGCCCGCACGGTGTGGTGGGCTGATGCAGCAAGATCTCACAGCAGCGGGGAGATAAGCAGACACAGAGCAGACGCACAGCGAATGGACATAGCGAACACAAGCAGCAAGGGGGGGATAAATAAATAAATAAATCTTAAAAAAAAAATGTTTGGTAGAATTCACTTGTGAACACATTTGATCCTGGACATTTTTTTGTTGGAAGAGTTTTGATGATTGCCTCAATCTCTTTAGTTGTGTTTTGGTTTTTGGGTTCCTGTATTTCATATAGAGTCAGTGTAGGCTGTGTTTTTTTAGAAGTTTGTCCATTTGATCAGGTTCTCTAGTTTGTTGGCATTCAGTTTCTAATTTCCACGTATGATCCTTTTTATTTCTGTGGAGTCCTTCATAATATTCCCCCATCCACTTCTGAATTTATTTAATTGGAGATTCACTTTTTTATTAGTCTAGCTAAGAGCTTGGCAATTTTATTGATCTTTTCAAAAAAACAGCAATTGCTATTTTTTTTCTTTATTTTTAAAGAAGTTTTAGATTACATAAAATTACTTCCAAAATATAAGGGATTCCCATATTCTCCACTCCTTCCCCTTTCACATTTTTCACCATTAAAAACATCCTTCATTAGTGTGGTATATTTGTTCCAATTGATGAACACATATTCAAGCTTTACTATTCAACATGGTTAATAGTTGACATTATGATTTACACTTTGCAATGCACAAGTTTATAGATTTTTACAAAATGAGTGATGACTATCTGCCATTGCAATATCATGCAGAAAAATTCCAGTGTCCCAAAAATGTCCCATGTTACATGAATTCTTCCCTCTCCCCCACCTCAAAACCTCTGTTGACCACTGTCTTTATATCAATGGTAGTGATGCTTCCATTACTAGAATAGAATGTCTTCTTTTGTCCATTGATGCATTCTCCTTTATGTTTGTTCATTCCTCAATCTTTGATGATTTTGGGACAATGGTGAACTCTGTGCTTCCAATTGAGAAGGGTCTTAGCTCTCATGGAACAGATGGATGGAACTGCTTTGCTTTCAGCTGTAGATGCTCTATTGTTTTTGAATGGATATTGTCTATCATCATCATTTGGTAGTTGTCCTGGTTGAGTCTGATGAACTGAGGGGTTGGCTGTAAATGCTGAGATTCAGGCTCAACTGGCATATGAACTGACCAAAGATCTAAGTCTCTGGGACACATATTTAATGGTTATAATGTTAGTTATAGGTTCAAATGAAAGGGGAAGAAGAACTATGTGTAGGTAAATTATAAATGAGTCTAACTCTAATACATTGGGGAGTTGGGTTATCATTTATTCCAAGGTAAGGCCCATTCATGGGATACCAATTTCCTGGAGTTTTGAGTCCTGGTTATAGTGTCCAGCTATCTCTAGAGACCCCAGGGACACCCCTGCTTGAGGTATTGTTTACTGTGGCTGTCAGTGAAATCTTAAAACATGCATAAGTATAACCTATGGAATGACCTGAATAACTTCAAAATATCTTAGCCATAAAAACTCATTTGTATTTAATATTTCTTCCTTTTGGTCAAGGTCATTTTTCAAGTGAATCACCAGTTGACACTTGGTAATAATCCTTCAGTGCCAGGAAGGCCCTCCCTGGCAGTCATGTCTCATGCCAGGGGAAAGTAGTGATCTTATATGCTAATTTTGGTTTAGGGAGAATATACATTTGAGTAACAAGGATAATTTCAGGAGGAAACTCTTAGGCAATATATATTACTAGGCTATGATTCAATTTTACAAGAGTAAGTTTCATAAGTATAAGCTTTAATATCAAGGCCTATTCTGCCTTCTTTTGCTAGGTACTACCTATGTACTTTGAAGGTTCTTTCCACTCTATTAGAGAATGTATCAGTACCCACCAGGATTGAAATTTAATATTTTGTTGATTATTGTGTGGGTCTCCACCCACTGAGATATCATCCTATGCCCACATAAACACTTTCATATTACATACTTGCATGCCAAGGTGCATCTTTCTCCACACATCCCCCCAGCACTGACATCCTGAACCAGTGATCTTCCCCTGAGATAATTGTAACTTTTCTGTAATCTGAAACCTCCCCCAAAACTAAGTCAAATTTTTTTGGCATTGTGCTTTTCATCACTGTGCAATCTGTTATCTTTTACGTATATTGAAAATTTCTCCTGAATATTCCCCCAGTGTCTTATTTTATAACTTTGTTTTTAAGAATGTGTGAGATTATAGGAGAGCTACATCAAAACAAAGGGTTTCCCATATGTCCTACCCACTTCTCTTCTCACACTTCCCCCTAATTATAATTACCTGATTGTGGTGCCATTTGCTACAATTGATGAAACAATATTGAAACATTCCACAAATCATGGTATGTAATTTACATTATGATTTACACTTTGCATTGTACAGTTTTGTAGGTTTTGACAAAATGTATAATGGGGTCTAACCATCATAGCAGAATCATGCAGAACAATCCAATTTCCCTAAACATGCCCTTTGTTCCACCTATTTTCCCTCTCCCTCTCCTCTGACCCTCTGGTAACCAATATTTTAATAGCAATGTTACAATTTCTTCTGTGACTACAATAATAAGTGGTCTGCTTTTTTCCATGGTAGCATTCCCCACTTATGTTTCTTCATTCTAATGGGTATAAGGTGACCAAATACCTGAAAGTAGCTTGTTTCTCTTCTTTTTGCTAGGATACAAAGGAATTAATTATATTTAAATTAGAAGGTAATGAAATGCAACCTCTCTTGGTGCCAAATTCCACTTTTGGTCATCAAGAACATCTTGTTGAAGCAATGAATTATGAAAACCATCTTCAACCAGTTGGATGGTCCTGTGCAGAAGAAGCCCGTGGATGTCCCCACTTCAACTTGCTTAATTAACAGAGTAAAATTCACTCTCAAGGGTGAAGTTATCCACCCCTTTTTTGGTCATGCAATATATGTGCAAGCATGATTTTCTGAACATACTAGTCATACAATTATATGACCAGTTATGTGTGTTCATCCATATGAATAAAAGCTAATGCACAATCAAATAAATGTTAAGTAGTAACTTAGAAATTTAAGCAGAGTAAAACCATAGAATGTGGTGTCAGGTCTGAGTTGCTTTAGACTGACCTTAGCTCCTGTCTGCAGACATAATAAATGTAAATTCTGTCTAAATCTCATGTTAACGTTTTTTCTCTTATCATCCCCAAATGCCCAGGTTTCAGGTCTAACAATTCCTCAATCTTGAGGATTTTGAGATGGTGATGCCTAATCTGATTCAAATTGAGAATGGGCTTTGATCTTTGGGGGCAGATTGAAGGAAATATTTTGCTTGCAGTTGTATCAGCTCTTTGTGTTTTGGGACATGGTTTTCAATCATCATCAATTAGTTAATTGTCCTGGGTGAGACTGATGAACTGGGGAGTACTTGTTGGCTGCAACTATGCTGAGATTCAGGGTTCAATTGGCATAGGCACAGATCAAAGATTTAAGTCCCTGGGTCATATATTTAAATGGCATAGCACTAATTATAGAGTCAATTAATAGTGGTAGGAGAAGCACATGTAGGTAAAATCCATTAGAGCTTAACACTTTACAGTGGGAAAATAGGTTATCCTATATTCCAAAGAAGGCACACCAACAGGCTGCTGATTTCAAGGGGTTGTGTGGTTTGCCTATGGTGTTCAGATATCTTTAATTTTGGCCAACCCAGGTAAAAGAGAGGATGGAATGAATTTCACAGTGGTTGGGCAGATTGAGTTTGCCACCCCCACTGCACTGTGGTCTTTGGGCATGTTCCTCATAAGATGTGGAGAGTTAAGTCAGCACTCTACTACTCTGAGTGGGTTGGGCCTGTATGTCAGTAATTAGAGAGGATAATGACACCACCTCACTCTTGCCCAGAGATTAGGGAAAGTGTGAAAATCAGCCTCATGTAGTTGGATGGTGAATTCTGGAGCTTGGCTGGCACCCAGGAGCTTGATGAGGATGGAACTGAGAAAAAAAAATTGGGCAAGTGCATGGAAAGGGTGAGCCTTAATGAGGTCCTAAGAAGACATCATTCTAAAGATGACTGTCAGGCTTTGAAATCTAATGAAGTGTGCCCTGGAGGTTTTCAAAACTCTAAGGGGTCCCATGACATGATTTTCCTTCAAATATCTTTCTCTCATAATGCAAATATTTATCCTATGTCTGTCCCTTCTTTGAATATTAGAAGCAAATAATTTTTTTGCCCAAGTTTCACAGGTCTACAGCCTGAATGGAATTCTGAGCAAGACAAATTGCATGCCTACAACTGATTTATGTCAGATTTTACACTTAACATTGCTACTGAAATGATTTGTGTTTTTGGAATATTGTGATGTAATGTATGTGTTTTGCATATTGGAAAACATTTCTTTTTGAGATTCATAGGGTGGAGTGTGGCAGTTTGAGATTATTTTTTCAATGACATAAAGAGAAAAGTAATGTTTTTAAACTAATCAGTTCTTGTGGTTATGATACCCTTTGATTGTATTACATTTGTTTGAGGGTACTCTGATCAGGTTACTTGATAAGATTGCTGTAGGGCTTTTGAAAAGACTATGTCTGTGGGATGAGATTCATGTTGAGTCTCTGCCTACTTCCTGGTTCTAATAAAAATTGAAACACAGAGCCACACAGTCAGATGCAGGAAATGGAAGCCACCATTTTTTATCCTGCCAAAACTGAGAGCAATAGAGGTTCACTTAAGCCTGACATCTCAAAGAGGCTGGGGCCATGGAGCAGCTAAAGAGTAGAGGAGCCCTTCTATATGGCTACATTTTCAGGAGGAATGTGGAGAGGCCAAGACTGATCAAGGAGTCCTGGAAAGTTAAGCTCAATGCTTGGTTGCCATGAGTTGAGCTCAAAGCTGTATAGAGTTCTGCAGCCATCTTGGTTCAATGTGTGATGGTTAACTTTGGTGAAAAAGTACCTTGGATGGTGCTTTAATTTGGATATTTCATGGTCTTGGAACTGTAATATTTTACCCCAAATAAATACCCTTTATAAAAGTCAACCTATTAATGATACTTTGCATCAGCAGACTTTTGGCAAACTAAAACACTCGGCCACTGCAGACACTTTCAGCATACATGGAAAAGATTTTTATGCAGAATTGTAACTCCATCCCTGCATCTTATAGGGCAGGAAGAGGATGGAGCTTCTACAGTCTATATGGGAAATTGTAATCAGTTTTGGCCCTCAAGACTTAATTTACTGCCTTCACTTTGGGCTCCATTTCTACCCCATGAAAGGGAGTAAGGTGTTTAGAGATTCATAAGTCTCCCTGGAAAAATACAGTCTTGGCCTGCATATTTTGAATTGCAACACAAAGCTGTGGCTCCTTCCCCATCCCTAAACTGGAAGAAAAGTGGGAGATGGTTCATCATTTTGGGGGGTAATGCAGTATGCTCCAACCTCCACAACTTACAGTACCAACTGCATCTTCAGTTCCTACTCCAAACCTAGCAAGGGAGAATGGGCAAAAAATAAAATAAAATAAATAAAATAAAATAAAATAATAAAATAAAATAATAAAATAAAATAACATAAAATAAAATAAATAAAATAGAAATGAAAAGAAATAAGAGTGGTAAAATATAGATAGGCTAAATATAAGCCATTATAAAGTTTCAAAATAATTTAAGCCAAGTACGAAGAAGGGCTGTAGTCCAAAGTCAATCAAATAAAAAGTTCTAGACTAAAGAGAGAAACTGAGCTAAGAATAAATACATCAAGTAAATCAGATACTAAAACACACACACACACACAAATTACAAACCATACCATGAAACAGGAAGATATGGCCAGATCAAAGAAATAAATTAAACTTCAGATTACATATAGCAATTGAGATAACTGATCATGGATATACAAAGAAATTTCTTTAATGAATTCAATGAGATGGCTTAAGAGAGTAAGGATACTTAAAAGACACTGTGTGAGTCCAAGGAAGATTTGAAAGCGTACAAATAAAAATAACAGATCTTATGGGAATGAAAGGAATAATATATGAAATTAAAAATACACTGGACGCATCTAACTGAAGATTTGAAGAGGCAGAAGAAAGTATAAGTGGGCTTGAGGACAACACCTCTGAAATTGAACACACAAAAGAACAGATAAAAGAATGGAAAAAAAAAAAAAGAACAGGGTCAAACCAAACCAAAAATAGTGACAAGCCACAGGATTTAAGACAATGATAATCACTCAAATCTCCTGAATCAATTAAAGAAGTTGAAGGAAAATATAAATAAAGGCATAAAGGTTACTAAGAAGACACTGGTAGAAAATACAGAATAATTTGAAAGCCTGCAAAAAAAAGTAGCAGAACAATGGGAATGAAAGACAAAATGAGTGAGATTAAATATACATTAGAGGTATATAACAACAGATATTAATTGATGGATGGCAAAATTAGTGAAATCAAGACCAGAACATTAGAACTTGAAAAAAACAGGAGAACCAAAAATGAAAAGAATTGTAAAAATGGAGCACAGTCTCAGGGAGTTGAATGACATTGCAAAACACACAAACATATATGCTATTGGGTTCTTAGAAGGGGAAGATAATGGAAAACTGGTAGAAAGAATATTTGAGAATATAATTACTTAAAAGGTCACATTTTTTAAAAGACACAATAGCAATATCTAAGAAGGACAACACACCTCAAACAGAATAATTCTAATTAGACATAATCTGAGAAAAACACTATTCAGAATGATAAATACTATAAATAGACAATTCTGAATGCAGCAAGAGAAAAACAATTCATCACATACAAAGGAACCATCACAATAAGTCTAAGTGCCAGGCTTTCTTTAAAAACCATGCAGACAAGATGAAATTGGTATGATGTATTTAATAAACTGAAAGAGAAAAACTACCTCCCAAGAGTTTTGTATCTGGCAAAACTATCCTTCAAAAATGAGGCTGAGTTTAAAGTTTTCACAAAAAATAAAATTGAGAGATTATGTTACCAAAACACCAGATCTATAAACAGATACTAAAGGCATCTGAAAGGAAAACCAAGGGTGAGATGTTTAGAAAAGAGTGTAGAAATTAAGATAATCAGGAAGGGTTAATTAATGGTTAAAAATACAGACAAAAGTAAGATATGATAAAGGAAAGACAAAGGCTAAAATTGACAAAGTAAGTAATGTCCTTACAGTAATAAAATTGAATATAATGAACTGAATTCCCAGTCAAAATATATATAAAAACTTCCAGCAAAATGGCAGACTAGAAATTCATGGAACTCTCTTCTTTCCCAGAAAAATAGCTGGAGGACAGGCAGAAATGGCCTGTAAAAAATCTTCTAGTATTTAGTACAACAGGAAAAGGCTGGATACCACCCAGAGGAGAGAGGGCCAAAGGTAAAGAATGATGACAGCAAAACTGTGAGTTAAAAGCCACAGCTTATTCATTTTTAATGGGAGTGTAGAATGGTACAGCCACTGTGGAGGACAGTTGGCAGTTTCTAAGGAGTTTGAATATAGACATTCATTGGGAACTGTCAATACCATTACTATGTATATACCCAGAACTGAGAGCTGTGACATGAATAGCCATCTGCACATTGATGTTCATAGCAGTATTATTCATTATAGCCAAAAGTTGGAAACATCCCAGGTGTCCATCAATTGATGAATGGATAAACAAATTTTGGTGGATAAACAAATTTGGTGGAATCCTTCCTTCATTCCAACTATTCATCCATCAGTCCATTCTCCCACCCATCTAATTATGTTGCACATGTTCAAGCATCAATGTCATGGGACAAGTGCTTAACTATGTATTGGGAACCTGAGAAAGTACAAGGAAATCTTAGTCCATGTCCTCACCAACTGTGATGGTTTGGAATTGTATGTACCCAAGGAAAACCTGTTCTTAAAGTTAATCCATTCTTGTTGATGTAAACCCATTTTGATAAGACTACTTCGGTTGAAGTGGGACCCACCTCAATCAGGTGTCTTAGTCCTATTACTGGAGTCCTTTGTGGGTAGAATTAATTCATGCATGAGATAGAGAATGTCATAGGAAGCAAGAATCTTAAACAGAACCCAGGAGAAAAAGGAGAGACCAGCAAACACTTACATATGCTTTTCCATGTGACAGAGGAGTCAAGGATTTCCTCCAGCTGGTCTTCTAGAAGAAGGCATCACCTTGATGGCAATTTGATTTGAATAGTTTCCCAGCATCAAAACCATAAGTGAGTAAATCCCCATTGTTTAACCCAATGCATTTCATAGCATTTGGTTTTAGCAACTTAGGAAACTAAAACACCAAATTTACCATCTTTGGGTGCAGAGACCAACAACATATTCACATGCTTTTTTAATTTCCTGAAAGAAGAAACAGAGTCTTTTGCTAGAGAATAATTGAAGAGTATGTGGCTGACACATATATAATGAAGTCATCTCTTATAAGCTCACACCTGAGGATGGGAAACAAGCAGCCATGTGAAGAAATTCAAGAAGGGGTCCTTGACAAGAAAGGCAGCTGCTGGAGTTCCCTGAGGTTAAACAAATCTGTTACTGTGTTTTGGAATTACGAATAGACCAGGGAACCAGAGACTTCCAATTGGATTTCACATTTGCTCTTATGGGTATACCTATGTGTGATCCACACTGCCTTTGATAACTCTAAATACATTGTTTACTCTAAGTTAATGTTAAATTAAAATTAAAATGAACAATATAAAAAATTAACAATCAATGATGAGCCTGGCAAGGTGCTGTAAGTCTCCTTGTTCCTCTCTAGTCTTTCTAGAACAGGCTTTCTCCCCTCATCCCAGCCTGAGCTTCTCTAAAAGATATCCATCAGAATCTGCACCTAAAACTACCAGGAGTCTGAGGATAATGACAGTAACTACCATCCCTTTGACAAATATTTCCTATTCCAGGCTCTAATTTCTAGGGAATTTAAAACCTCTCTCTCTCTTCCTAATATTCCTTTATCTTTCTATTATTTTTCTTTCTAGCCATGATCATGATCATCATCTATTATGTATCTCATAATTCAATCTTTTCATCCTTTTAGTATGTTAACAGTTGCTCCATCTAATCTGATGAAACTTTCTCATCTATAATCAAGCAATATATTTTGTTTATCCCACTTTTTAACAAAAGGTTTTAGTTAATTACATTATTTTAATTCCCTTATTTTAGAGAATGCATTAATATGAATGCATCATATTTTTAACCAGATCTTATATAGCAAGTGTGCATCTGGAGAAGAGATTAGTGTTTCTAGAGGGAATACAGAGGAAGTTCAAGGCTAAGGGACTCTTCTCCAAGAAAGAAAATGAACTTGCAGCAATTCATGATTTAATTTGAAATATAAAGCAAAAAATTTCAGCCTTAAGGTGCAGTGGGAATAAATGGATGTAGTATATTAAAAAGTAAGTTAAAAAATTCATAAGTTGTGCCAACTCAAAATGTAGAGAAATCAGCAAACAATGTATGGCACATTTGTAAAATATTTATCATATCATGATATTTTCTGATCACTGGATTAATCTGAAAAAAAAAAGTCAGTAGTATTCACTAAGGCCTGACCTTGTTCACACTGCAATTCAAGGGGACAGAAGGACTATGTCAAGACTGAGAGATGTATATAAATTCCATGTATGGAAAATCTTCAAGGTCTTTGTGCCAAGACAGGAGGTAAAGCATGTGCCATGATGTGAGCTCTCCTTGCCTCTAAATCATTAGTAACACTCTAATATTAAGATAAGAAGAGAAGGGGCTTACCCAGAAGCAAAGATCTGCTGAGCCTGTCCAACCTCAACCTGAACAAAAGAACTATGGCTTCCAGCTTGATCCTTCTCTGTTTGCAAAAAGTCACCAGGTGTTCTTGTTTAGATCTCAGTCCAAATGGGAAGGCATTGGCAGGGAGCAATGGGGCATGGTTGTTAAATGCCTGGGAAGACAAGTTTCTGGGAGCAGACTCTACTTCAGCTCTTATTATATGATCTTGGGCATGCTGGTCACCTCTCTCTATGCTTCTTTTGTTTCATCTTCAAAGTGGGGATAATGAAAAATACAAGATAGGTTATTGTGAAGAATAGTTCAGTTATATACATTACAGTGTCTAGTAAAGTCCTGGTGTATCACTGGTGCTATAGAAAAATTTTAAATGATTATGAAAATGAAGGCTATGGGGATTAAAATGACAATTATGGCAGCAATAACCAGGAACTGCTGGGACCCCATGTAAATCAGGTGCTGCTGGGGCCCTATATGAACCAGGCACTAATCATGCTCCTTTGTCTCAGTATGAAATTTATGTGGTCAGGCCAAAGATGGTTTTACTGAATTCAAGTTGTATTTCACTTCCTCTTGCCACATTTTCTATTATCCTTTGATAAGGATAAGATAAGAGGGATCATTTCACTAACTTTGTCAATAGACTATGCCATAAAAAACTTCCAGCTCGAAACCACAAGCCAACTATCTAGCACCTTTCTTCCAATCAGTAGAGTGGAGGTGACTCCAAGGTTTTAAAGAATGGGAGACTCACAATGTGGAATGTGTATGAGTCTCTAATTGACTCCACAGAGCACAGGATCCATGTTACCACACACTGGACTGTGTCATGTGTGAGGCACATATTTCATTCATGTTAATTCACTAACATTTTTGTTGTTTATTTTCCAGCATTTAATTTAGTGAGAATTTGTAGATATACATTTTAGCAGTATCATTTATTTTCCCACATTGTATGCTCTCTACCAGAAATGGTTTGATGAAATCAAAATAACTTAACACTAATAGCTACAACATTTACACCTCTAGTGTCTTGCTTTAAACCCAATTACATGCCAAAAATATAACTAGATATTCCAGTGTCACAAGTTCAGAATTATTTAAATCCAGTTCCTTCATTGCCTCCATTTCAACACATCTTCTCATTAGCCATCCTTAAAGTGAAAGCCCTGTAGTCCACCTCATCAACAAACCAAGAAAACTAGAACTCAGTGCAGCTTCTCTCACTGGTCAATCTCACAACTTACAGGCATCACTGACCAAATTTAATTCCATCTCTTAACATAGCTTTAGTCTAACCTGAGTTCTGAGTATTTGCAATGAATCAGAAACTATTAGTATCTTCCAACTTAATCCTTCTATTTGCTATCTTCCAGAATCCATCCAAAATTTAAAACCCAAAATGTTAATATAATCCTGTGTGAAAAACTGTTCTATGAACATTCTTAGGGGAATTGTATCTGGTTACCACCATTGGTTACTTCATTTCATTATAGAATATATGCTATTATCCTCTCTCTAAATATAATATTTAACCATAATGAAAACACTAAAATCATGGCTACCAAAATCAATGCTAGGAAAAAAATGTGTTTGTCCAAGTTTGGAATGGGAATCATCTGCATAGAAGATTACTTGAGTTAAATTTAGAATCACCAGTGTGTCCCACACTGACCAACATAAAGATTTTGAAAATTCTGCCTGCATAACTGTTACAAGAGCTGGTAATGCATCCTTGCTTGCCCTACACAGCCATCCCTCCACCTCAGTTTTTTGCCATAAGATCAGTCACCTGGCACTGAACACCAAAATCTCTCCCAGATATCAGAAGAGAACAAAGTTGCAATCCATAAAAGCTACAGAACCAGTATGTGGTCTATCCCTAGTGCTCCCAGGTGTGCACACAACTTTGCCTTCTTCCCATCATCTTCCTCTTGCACTAAGAATTAAACAGCTTCAGGGGTTTTAATATAGGTTTTCCTGAGCAAGTCATTTGACTGCTTTGTAATGAAGGGGTGATCAGATTTTTCTCTCCCATCTCTTTCCTCACACCCTTCCCACCAAAACTTATTGTTGGCTTAAAGGGTGTGCAAAGTCAGTCTCTGGAGAGGGAATCTGAAACCAGAATCTCACAAAAATTCCAAAATCCAAGGGCAGCCCAAAATTTGCTATGATAGAACATATACCGGACCATACAATTCATTTTAACAAATTTAAAATAATAGAAATATGCAAGATATGTTCTCAGAACACAGTGGAATTAATCTAGAATTCAATAGCAGAAAGACAACTGTGAACCACCCAAGTATTTGGAGATTAATAAATATAAATAAACAATATAATATAATATAATAATAAAATAATATTAATAAATATTTATAAATATTAATAAATATTTGGAGATTAATAAATATTTGAGATTAATTAACACTTATAATAAAAGAGATGGAAAATTCTCAAAAGTAGCGAAATTTTTTTGAACTAACTGAAAGCCATCAAAATGTGAAAAGCAGCAAAAACAATGCTTAGAGAAAATTTTTAGCAATAGAAGTGCAGATATTATGAAATAATAGTGATATGAACAATCTTTAAGCTTCCAACTTCAGATAATAGAGTAAGAACAATTTATGCATACTGCTAGCAGAAATATATAATGAATTAAAATCAAACAGACATGAAATTGAAAACAAGAAACAATGGAGAAAAAAACAAAAGCAAAGACTTTTATTTTGAAAACATTGATAAATTTGATAAACTTCTAGTGATTCTCAACAAGATAAAAGAATTTCTTATAGCAGAAATAAAAAAGGAATCATCACTGCTGATCCCATGTACATCAAAAGTTTAATAAAGGTATACTCTGAATAACACTATCTCCACAAATTTGATAACTTAAATCATGTGTAAAAATCCCCTGAAAATCAGTACCTATCAAAATTCACTCGAGGAACTAGAGATAATTTTAATTGGTACATAGTTATTTAAAAAATTGAATCAATATTTAATAATATCCTAAAGAGAAAGCACCTTGTGCCCATTGTTCCATTAGTGAAATCTTCCAAGCTATGAAGGGAGAAATAAAACCAATTCACCACAGCATCTTCTATACAATAATAGCAGAAAAAACACTTCCTAACTTTCCATGTATCCAGGATAGCCCTAACACCAAAACTGGATAGAGAACTTACAAAAAAGGAAAACTGCAGAATAATATTTCTAATCAAAATGGATGCAAAAATCATTAAGAAAATACTAGCATATTAAATCCAACAATGTACAAAAAGAATTACATGCCATGAATAAATAGGACAGAATCCAGTATCTTTTCATGATATAAACTCTCAGCAAACATACAGGACTGATAACTTGCCCAAATTAATAGACTATCTAAAAATACTGAACACTTTTAAAAATGGTGAGAAACAGAACAAATTCCCCATAATTTAGGAGGAAGGCAAAGATGTGCTCTCTAATCATTTCTACATAAACTATTACTTGGAACCCTAGTTAGTTCAATAAGAAAAGAAAAGGATATAAATGGTGTAGCAGTTTGAGATTATTTTTTGAATCCTATAAGAGAAAGATTATGTCTGAAAACTATTCTATTCCTCTGGGTTTGACACCCTTTGATTGCATTAAATTCAGGTGAGAGACCTTTGATTAGATTACCTGTTAAGATTGCTTTAGGGCTTTTCATTGGACTATGTCAGTGAGGTGGGTCACATGTTGAGTCCCCATCCCTTTGCTGGGTCTGAAATAAATGATCATTCACTCAGACAAAAAAAGGAATAGAGATTTCTGCCATTTTTGATCCTGCTGTGTGATGAGTCTCAAACAGATAAGCCATTTGCTTGATAGCTTAGAGCCAAAACTGGGAAGAGTGCAGAATTGCCAAGACTGATATAAAAGGGCTGGAAAGAAACCAGCCTTATGCCAAGAGAGACAGGCTACAGGATAACTTAGGCACTAAGTCTCGAGAGACTTGGCCCATGGAGCTCAAAAGAATAGGGTGAGTCCAAGGGGGTTGGAGCCTAAAATCTGGACAGCGTTTGGAGGCCATCTTGCTTCACCTGATGGCCCCACACCAAGATCAGCAGTAGTTGATTTTGGTGAGAAACATCTCTGATGGTGCCTCAATTTGGGCATTTCATGTCCTTGGAACTGTAAGCCTCTACCCCAAATAAATTACTTTATAAAAGCCAACAGATTTCTGGTACTTTGCATCAGCAGCCCTTTGGCAAACTAAAACAAATGTTATACATATTGGGGAAGAAGAAATAAAACTATATTCATAGATACAATCATCTATAAAGACAATGTCAATACATTGTCATAAATCTTGGTATCGTAATGAACTAATAAGCAATTATAACAATGTCACAGAATGAAATAATAGTATACAATGGCCCATAATTTTTCTATATTCTAAGAGCAAACAATTGAAATTATTAAAAAAATATTTATAATGACACCAGTAATGGATTGCATTTTGCCCCTCAGAAAGACATTCAGCAGTACATTCCCAGCACATCTGAATGTGGTCTTTTTATAGAAATAGGGTCATTACAGATGGACTTAGGGAAATTAGAAAGAGTTTATACAGATGAAAGCTTACCACTTAATTCAACATAACTGGTGTTCTTATAAGGACAGGAAGTATAGACACAGATCTGAGTGTACCATGTAACAACTAAGGTCAGAATGCCATGGGTTGCTGTCAAGCCAGCATCAAAATCAGGAACAGATTCTTCTCTAAAGATATAACAAGAAGCAGCACCTTTATTTCAGACTTCTGACCTCAAGATCTGTGAGTCAATACATTTCCCTTTTTTAAACCACCATATTGTGGCATTTGATACTGCAGCCATTGTAAAATAAGACTGTACCAAACATTGAAATACATAGTTATTAATCTAACAAATGAATACAGGATTTATATGCAAAATTACAATGGTCTCATGAAAGAAATCATGTCCATGATTTGGAAGACTCAATATGGTTAAAACATCAATTCTCTAAAATTTGGCTTTTAGATGCAATGTAACCCTAACTAAATCTGAGCAGCTATTGACAATAACAGTTGAATTGATTCTAAATTTTTTAGGGAAACGCAGGACACCTAGTATAGCTAACACAATCCTGAAGATAAAAACCAATGTGCAGGGAAGAATTTTAATATTTAGTATAATGTCATATTAATGAGGACATTGTGGTTTTTAAGTACGTTTCGGTTTGTAGATCAATGAAAGGGAATAAGGAGCTAATAAATGGATCCACAAGGATAGACTCAACTGTTTGTGAAGGCACAAAGGAAATCAATGGAGAAAGAGTAGTATATTCAATAAATGATACTGGAAATTTTTTAAAATAAACATTCCAATCCAAGTAAATAATCTAGACACAGACCTTATGCATTTCACAAAAACAAACTCAAAATGAGTCACATACCTACATGTGAAACATAAAACTATAAAACTTCAAGAAGATGGCATAGAAGAAATTCTAAGTTTACTTGTGTTTGAAGATAAGTTCTTAGATTCAACAGCAAAACATAATTTGGACTTTTTGAAAAATAAAATCTTTTGCTTTGGGAAACACTTTTAAGAGAGAAAAAACTCCATCCATCTGGTTGACCAAGATGGTAGCCAAAGGCATTCAAGTTTGCTGTTTTCTTACAGAATTATGAATAGCTAGCTAAAATTGACAGAGCCATTTTCCTCATTATTCCAGAAAACAGTTATAGGGATGTAGTAACTGCAAAAGTGCTGAACCTAGAAAACATAGCTTTAAAAATGGTAGGAGTAGCTCCTGGACCCTTGCTGGCCCTGCCCTTGCACCATCCATTGCATTGGAAACATTCTGTTCCCCTATTGTGGATCTCTGGTACTATTCTGGAAGGAGTAGAGTAACCCATATGAACATAATGGGGTGGATATGTATTAGTACCAATCTATCAGGCAGCATACTGAAAGGCGGAACTAGTAAACATTTCTTGGGATCATCCTCACAGAACTTGCCTTACAAGTAGAAGCAGTTTTCAGACAGCTAAAAAAAGTGTAAGAAACAATTAAGTCAATTGTCCTTGGGGAAAAGGATTACCTGCTTTAAGGTATATAATAGAGCATCCTGGAGGAGGAGAAAGTCAATTTCTTAGAGAGTAGAGGGGGCTTTTGAATTCCTGTAAATAGAGGGAGGCCTAGGATCACTTGTGAGCACAAGCCCAGGACAAGGTGTAGGGGTAGAAAAGAATGAGAGAGAGAGGACTTCAGTTTAAATTATCCTCAGGAGTCAGGGTCAAGACGGCATCAGTTTAAGTGGGAACTCACCATCTCTCTCACAAAAGACAGCTGATTGGGGACAGAATCCAACACGAGTGAACTGTTCTGGAAGCCCACAGAGCAGGAACCTTTGGGACATCAATCTGGAGGGAGCTGGACAGGGAGATAGATTTCTCAAGACAAAACCATGGGTTTTTAGTCCCAAGGAAATCATGGATGTTTAAGCTCCACCCTTAGGACAAACAGTTAATGTGAGCTCTGACTCAGTGGCCACCCAAGGAGAGGGAGCATTCTCTGAGAGGGGAAGGTTTCTGGCAAGGGGCAGAGGGAGAGGGGTTTCCTTTCTGTGCATTTGGTTGCTTGTTCCCCTTTAGAGCTTTGGGGAGCACACTAGCCAGCTTGAATTGTCGCCAGGATGAGGGGAGAAGTGAATCTGATGAGGAAACCTGATTTACCTAACCACCCAGGGATACAGAGGCTTGGCCTCAGAGTGGGTGGAGTCAGCCAATTTAATAATTCTGCACTGAGGACTATCAGAATTTCAACTCCCCAAATAGAGTCAGGCAGTGGGAAGTGCTTTAAACATTTTCGAGAGCCAATTTAGGGTGCCCTGGTAGGAGGGGGTGGTCTAGAAGAGGCTTGAAAAATCACTTAAGTGTGAAGTAATCAATCATTAGGGTGCCATTTGAATTTCAAAAGGGAACTCAATCTGACCAGGAGAGTGGAGTGCATATCTGCTCATACAGTCTGCTGAATCCTGCTGCAATAAGAGAGTAAAACATGCCCAAGGGAAAGTGACTAAATAGCTTTCTGAAGAACTGGCTGACCCAGTTGGAGGGGTAGCTTTGTGGAGGAATCTCTGCATTGAATGTATGTTGTCCCTGGTTTGATTCCTTACTCTGCTAAGAGTGGTGATGCACAGGGATATCTAACATCCAGCTGATACCATTGGTCAGGGAAAACATAGATATTATTTTTGTACTAGCTTCTTTTGGGTCCCTTATTTAAAAAAAAAAGTTTACTTAAAAAAATTAACTTAGTTTACTCACTAAAATCTGCCTCAAAACCTACAGAGAGAAACCTGCAGGGTAATTGATTGATGAGCATAGGCAGCCTGAGAAGCTCCACAAGAGCCCATGAAGGAATGCTGTTCTTCCTTAGCTTTGTTTGACTTCTTGCTTGTGTGTTTGCTCTGGGTATTTTTGTTGTTGTTGTTGTAGTTTTGTTTCTTGTTTTTTTTTTCCTCTTTCCTCCCCCCTTTTTAAAAATTAGGTGCTGCTAGCTTGATTCTTCCTTGCTGTGCTTCACATTTCTTGATTTCCCATTTTCGGTGTATAATGATTTTGTTTGCCAATGCTATCTCTTTTCCTTCCTTCACCTTTCTATGTTCTACTTTCTGTTGTGGTTCTTACATTCCACCTTTTTTATTAGTCCTCAATGATACTGGTTTTATATCTAACTTGTTTTTTCTTTTTTTTTTTTTTAATTTTTAACTTTTTTCTTTCTGTCCTTTATTTTCTCTTTCTCTCCTCATCATTCTGGCTTTTTAAATCATTGCATATTTTTTTCTCTATTCTGTTTCCTAATTCATTGTAGGTATTCCACTTTTCATTCCTATTACTCTATACTGCTGACATGAGTTAAATATTCATTTTACTAAGTCTTATATGGCTCATATTCTAACTTTTATTATTATTTCTATTGTCTTTTTTTTTGTTTGTTTCTCACCTCTTTTAATTTCTCTAGTATTAATCTTTTTCCTTCAAGGGAACATAAAAAAGAGCAAGAATAGAATAAGAAGAACAAAGTGTCAAAGAGAAAACTTACACACACAAAACCAGCAGATAAACAAAACTCTAGAGCAGAGAGAGAAGGTAATCAACTTAATAAACCCATCAAGCCAAATGGTGAAAAGAGGGCAACAAAAAATTACAAACCATACTAAGAAACAGGAAGACATGATCCAGTCCAATGAACAAACTAAAACCAGTAAGAGATGCAAAACATAGAGCAACTAATCAAAGATGTCCAAACAAATATCATGGACCAACTTAATAAAGTGAAGGAAGACATTAAGGATTTTAAGAAGACACTGGGAGGACATACTGAAGAAATTGTAAACATACATAAAAAGATAGCAGATATTAC
Organism: Cabassous unicinctus; assembly: GCA_029593785.1. Lineage (NCBI taxonomy): Eukaryota > Metazoa > Chordata > Mammalia > Cingulata > Chlamyphoridae > Cabassous > Cabassous unicinctus. The sequence continues at coordinate 12,663 of JAQZBX010022189.1, read as the reverse complement.
GGTGCTGAATGACACCATACAAGAAATAAAAAAGACACTGGAATCACACAACAACAGATTTAAGCATGCAGAAGAAAGAATTAGTGAGGTGGAAGACAGTACATCTGAAAGCAGATCGTAGAACAGAGAGACAAAAAGATAGAAAAAGTCCAGCAGGGCATTAGGGATTTAAACAAAAGTCAAAAACACACAAACATATACATTATAGGCATACCAGAGGAAGAAGAGAAGGGAAAGGGAACAGAAGGACTGTTGAAGGAAATAATGGCTGAAAATTTCCCAATCCTATTGAAGGAGATGGACTTACATGTCCAGGAAGTACAGCCCAAACCAAAAATATAAATCCTAACAGGTCTACTCCAAGACATATACTTGTCAAAATGTCCAAGTCTCAAGACAAAGAGAAAATACACAAGGTGGCAGAGAAAAGAGAACCATCACATACAAGGGAAACTCAATAAGATTAAGTGCTGCTTTCACTTTGGAAATCATGGAGACAAGAAGATAGTGGTATGACAGAGTCAATGTACAGAAAGAAAAATATTCCCAGCCACAAATTCTCTATCCAGCAAAGCTGGAATTCAAAAATGATGGAAGGTTCAATTTATTCACAGATAAAAAGAAATTGACAGTATGGCAGTAAGAAACCTGCCCTTCAGGAAATACTAAAGGAATTTCTACAGTTTGAAAGGTAAAAAAGGAGAGAGAGAATTGCTGGAGAATGTAAGAACAACTAAAACGAGAAAAAGGGAAAAAAAGAACACTGACAAACACAAACCCAAAGAAAATATGGCTGATGTAAGAAATTCCTTGAAAGTAATAAAACTGAAAGTTAATGGATAAAACTCACCAGTGAAGACACACAGATTAGCAGAATGGATAAGGAAATATGATCCATCTATATGCTATTTATAAGAAACCCACCTTAGACCCAGGGATTCAAGGAGGCTGAAAGTGACTAGCTGGAAAACAATTTTACAAGCAAACAACAACCAAAACTGGGCTGGAATACCTATATTAATATCGGACAAAATAGACTTTAAGTGCAAAGCTATTTTAATAGACAAGGATGGACACTATATATTAATAAAAGGGGTAACCTTTCAAGAAGAAAGAGCAATCATAAACATTAATGCACCTAATCAAGGCACATTAAAGTACATGAGGCAAACAATGGAAAGAGTAAATGGAGAACTAAATGCCTCTGCAATTATAGTGAGGGACTTTAATACACCATTAACACCACTAGACAGAACGTCTCAACAGTGAATCAATAAAGAATCAAAGACTCTGAATGATATGTTGGAGGAGTTGGACCTAATAGATATATACAAAACACTACACCCAAATACAGCAGGATTTACATTCTTCTTGAGAGCACATGGATCCTACTCCATGATAGACTACATGCTAAGTTACAGAACAAGTCTCAATGAATTCAGAAAGATTGAGATTATACAAAGTAAATTCTCTGACCACAATGAAATGAAATTGGAAATCACTAATGGCCAGAGATCCAGATTGGGCATAAAGATATGGAAGTTAAACAACACACTCTTAGACAAGCAGTGGCTCAAGGAGGAAATCTAAAAAAAAAATCAGTAACTACATTGAAATGAATGAAAATGACAACAAAATATATCAAAACTTATGAGATTCACACAAAGCTGTACTGAGGGGGAAATACATAGCCATAAATGCATATACTGAAAAAGAAGAAAGAGCTAAAATTGAAGACCTAACTGCACACCTGGGGGAATTGGAAAAACAACAAAAAACTAACCCCAAAGGAAGTAGAAAGAAGGAAATAGCAAAGATTAGAGCAGAACTAAATGAAATAGAAAATAAGAAAGCACTAGAAAAAAATAAACAAAACAAAAACCTTCATAAAATTGACAAACCCTTATCCAGAATAACAAAGAAAAAGAGGGAGCAGATGTAAATACCCAAACTAGAAATGAGGAAGGGAATATTACCACGGACCACACGAAAATAAAGAGTATCATAAGAGGATATTTTGAAAAATTAAATGCCAACAGGAATGATAACTTATAGAAAATGGACAAATTTCTAGAAACTCACAAGCAGCATACATTGATGAAAGAAGAAATTGATGAACACAACAGTCCAATTATAAGTAAAGAGATAGACTCAGTCATCAAAAATCTCCCAACTAAGAAAAGCCCAGGACCAGAAGATTTCACAGGTGAATTCTGCCAAACATTCCAGAAATAGATAACACCAATCCTCGTTAAGCTCTTCCAAAATATGGAAGTAGAAGGAACATAGCCTAACTCATTCTATGATGCCAACATTAACCTAATAACAAAGCCAAACAAAGATGCCACAAGAAAGGAAAATTAAAGACCCATCTCTCTATTGAACGTAGATGCTAACATCCTCAAAAAATACTTGCTAATTGCATTCAACAACATATCAAACGAATTATACTCCCACCATGACCAAGTGGGTTTCATCCCGAGTATGCAAGGACGGTTCAACATAAGAAAAACAATCAATGCAATACACCACATAAACAGATTTAAAGAAAAAGATCGCATGATCATCTCTATAGATGCAGAAAAATCATTCGACAAAATACAACACTCTTTCCTGATAAAAACAATGCAAAAGAGAAGAATAGAAGGAAAATTTCTGAACATGATAAAGGGTATATATGAAAAACCCAGAGTCAACAGGATCTTCAAAGTTGAAATCCTAAAAACTTTCCCTCTAAAATCAGCAAAAATACAAGGAAGAACACGTGGTATGTAAGAACCACAACAGAAAGCAGACGGCAGAAAGATGAAAGAAAGAAAAGAGATAGGGTTGGGAGACAAATTCAATATAGACAGAGAATGTAAAATCACGGAAGATGAAGCACAGCAAAGAAGAGACAAGCTAGCAGCACCTAATTTAAAAAAAAATAAAGGAAAAAGAAGGGCAGGAGGAAAGAGGAAAGAAAAGCAAGAGACAATAAATAAACAAAGAAAAACCAAACAACCACACAAGTAAGCAGTCAAACAAAGCTAAGGAAGAACATTGTTCCTTCTTGGGCCCTTCTGGAACCTCTCAGCCTGCTTGTGTTCATCAATCATTTGCCCTGCAACGTTTTGAGGCAGGTTTTGAGGCAGATTTTAGTGATTAAGTTAAGTTTAAAAAAAATTTATTTTTTTTTTATTTTTTAAAGTGACTATCTTCTTTATTATTATTATTATTATTTTTGGTGAAATAAGGGATCCAAAAGAAGTCCTCTTCTAGACCACCCCCTTCACTGAGTGGACCCTAAATAGGCTTCTGGAAACTAATCAAGCACTTCCCACTTCCTGGCCTCCACAGCGGAACTGAAGCTCTGATGCCTGTCAGTACAGAATGATAAAATTGGCTGACTCCATCTCCTCTGGAGCCAAGCCACAGTGTCACCAGGCTGTTGGGTAAATCAGCCTACCTCTACAGATTCACCTCTCCCCTCAGCCTGGTGCTGCTTCAAGCCTTCTTATCTGCTCCCCAAATCTATGAGGGGGTCCAGGCAGCCAAATCCACAGAAGGAAAATCCCTCTCCACCTTCTGTCAGAGCCCTCCCACTCTCGGAGAATGCTCTCTCTCACCGGGTTGCCAGGAGGAGTTGAGGCATATCCCTGGGCAGCTCAGTAAATCAACCTTCCTCAACAGATTCACCACTCCACACAGCCTGGTGCTAATTCAAGCCAACTATTTTGTTGCCCAAAGGTGCAAGGGATTCCAGGCAGCCAAATCCAAAGAAAGGAAACCCTTCTTGACCCTCTGCCAGAACCCTTACACTCTGAGAACGCTCCTTCTCACTGGGTTGCCAGCGGGAGTCGTGGCTCAAACTAGCCTTTTTCCCTTAGGGTGGGGCTCAGTCATCAGTGTTAACCACCACAGGCAGGGGGGATATTCATGAATCTCTCCCAAGCAATCCACATTGCCATCCAGCTCCCTCCAGATCGATGTCACCAAGGTTCTTGCTCTGAGCGCCCCCAGCACACACACTCTGGGCAGGTCCCTGTCCCCAATCAGCCATCCTCATAGAGTGAGTAAACGAATGCCCTCCTCAACTGATGCAATCTTGCACCTCATCCAACACTGTACTATTTAAGGAATTGGAAAAGCTAAGTATAAAATTTATTCAGAAGTGTAAGAGACCCTGAATCCCCAAAGACATATTGAAAAAGAAAAATGAAGTTGGAGGTATCACACTGCCTGACTTTAAAACATACTACAAATCTACAGTGGTCAAAACTGCATGGTATTGGCACAAGGATAGACATACTGAACAATGGAACTGAATTGAGAGTTCTGATATAGATCCTCGCATATACAGTCATCTGATATTTGACAAGACCACCAAGCCCACACCTTGGGAGAGAATGGCCTCTTCAACAAAAGATGCTTGAAGAACTGGATATCCATATCCAAAAGAATGAGAGAGGAACACCTCTCATTTTTTGTATAAGGAACACCTTATACAAAAATCAACTCAAGATGGATCAAATATCTAAATATAAGAGCCAAGACCATAAAGACCTTGGAAGATAATGTAGAAAACATCTACAAGACCTTTTACTAGGAAATGATTTCTTGAACTTCACACCCAAAACACGAACACCAAAAGAAAAAATAGATAAATGGGATCTCCTCAAAATTAAAAACTTCTGCACCTCAAAGGATGTTATCAAAAAAGTTAAAAGGCAGCCTACCAAATGAGAGAAAATATTTTGCAAATATATCTCTGAAAGGATCCTAATATCCTGTATATATAAAGAATCCTACACGTCAAAAATAAAAAAGATAAACAATCCATTTAAAAAATGGACAAGCAACCTGAAGAGACACTTATCCAAGAAAGAAATACAAATGGCTAAAAAGCACATAAGAAGATGCTCAACATCGCTAGTTATTAGGGAAATGCAAATCAAAATTACAATGAGGTGCCATCTTACACACATTAGAATGGTGGCTATTAAAAAAACAGCAGACTGTAAGTGTTGGAGAGGATGTGGAGGAATGGGAACCCTCTTCCACTGCTGGTAGGATTGTAGAATGATCTAGCCACTATAGAGGACAGATTGGTGGTTCCTCAAAAAACTAAGTATAGAACTTCCATATGATCCAGTGATAACACTGCTGGGTATATACCCTGAGGAGTAGAAGCAAAAACACAAACAGATATATGCCCACCAATGTTCATAGCAGTATTGTTCATTATTGCCAAAAGTTGGAATCAACCCAGGTGCCCAACAGGTGTATGGATAAACAAAAGTTCATACATACAATGGAATATTACTCAACTGTAAGAAAGATAAAAGCACTAACACACGGAATAACATGGATGAATCTTGAAGAACTTATGTTGAGTGAAACAAGCCAGGCATTGAAGTATGAGAAGTACATGACCTCACTGATATGAATTAAGGAAATTGAGCAGTCTCAGAGAGCTTTTTCTGTAAGATAGGTTTAGAAGAAATAGAAAGAGAAGAGAAGGTTGTGAGCCATCACCCATATGGATGTAAATTATGGAAAAGTGATAGAGTGTAGTTGTGTATTGAAGAGATAGGAAAGGAGGGTAGTGATATTACTGGATTAGGTGGTGCACGGTTGACAGGTGGGTAGATTGGTTTGGTGGGTCAGAAGGTCCAGGATACTGGGGGAGGTTTGGGAGAGGAACCAGGAGAACACTGTGTATTTGTGGGTATGAGGTTGAAAGTTTAGAGGTGGGAATGCTCTTATGGCAATGACAAGGAAGGGTAACTGGTTTGGGTGTTTTTTGGGGGGCCATTAGGGACAGGGCACACCTACAGCAGACTTCTAGGGAGTGTGTGAGGGTTCATTCTGTCATAATGTGTTGTATAAGTGGGTGGAGACCCACATAATGAGTGGAAAGAGTTGGACTCCCTTCTTTGGGAGAATGAGTTTGTTCAGAAATAGGCAGGGGTCTCTCAAGAGCAAAGGTGTTTCCTAATAGTGGAGGACAAACTAGTGTATCAAGACCTCTTGATGCATGTAACCATGAGTCTTGTCATCCAACAAGTCAAGCAAAGGGGTCATTTTGGGCCCCAGGGAGATGGGGTGGGAGGAAGAGAATAGATCAAACAGGGGGTATTTAGTGGTCAGGGGAAATGTTCTTCATTACCATACACTGACGGACACAGGGCATGGTAAATATCATGAAGATATAAAAAGTGTACCGTCTAAAATGTAAACCATAGTGTAAATCATTGACAATGTTTAGTAGCTAGGTTTCCTTATTTGTTTATCAGTTGTAACAATGCTACCATCCACATATAAAAAGGTGTTAATATGGGGGGGGAAAGGAAGAGCATGTTGGGTATGTGAGAGTCTCCTGTATTCTGTGTGTGACTTTTCTGAGACCTAAAACTTCTTTGAAAACAAAATGAAAAATAGTGAGACACTGGGGAATGAGAGGGGGAAAGTGCCACGGTACAGATTGGACACCAGATATTGCAGTGATGAAAGGCAAAATGTCCAAAAAAAATTTTTTTTATATTTTTCATTTTTAAATTTCTCAATCTTTTAATTTTATTTTACTTTTAGTTTTGTAAAAAAAGTTTATGTATTTTATCTCTTACATTTAAACTTATCATTAATGTTTCATTTTCCCATTAATTGTATTCAGCTCTTGTAATGTCTTCATCTTTGAAGAAGCTTTGAATGACAGAAGGGTTACAACTGGGGTGGGGTTGGATCATTGGTATGGGGTGTCAGGGATGGGGGAGGCATGGGAAGAAGTTCACCTGAGCAGAAATATCAAGTATTTAAAAATGTTCCAATGTTAATGGGACATTGTCACAGTGAGTAGAGAATCCCTCAATAAATGAGAGAATACTGAATTACCATCCTGGAGAGACTCTGTCACTTTCTCTAAGGGAGCAGCAACAGTCCCCCAAGGGCAGGGCCAGTGACTGCTGAAGGAGGATCATCCAATGATGGACCCTTGATATTGAAGACTAAGTAGCCTTTTGAATCTTTGCTCTTCAAATTGAAACTTAGCCTATTTTTATGGGGTGCCTAAGGGTTGCCTCCTGAGAGCCTCCTTGTTCCTCAAATGTGGCCTCTTTCTAAGCCAAACTCAGCATATGAATTCATTAACTTCCTTCCAGCATAAGATATGACTTCCAGGGATAAGTCTCCCTGGTACCGAGGGATTGCTGCCAAGTGCCAGCAGGCAGTGTGACTGGAAAAAGACCTTGAATAAAAGGGGGAAAAGGTAAAGATAAAAGAGTTTATATGGCTAAGAGACTTCAAAATGAGTTGGGAGGTCATCCCAGAGGTAACGCTTATGCACATCTAAGTAGGATCTCATAGAATTCCAAAGTGTATATCACCTTCAAATAGTGGGGCTCCTGAGGGACCTGGAGACACCCAGGTCCTATGTCAGGGCAGATAGCTCTAGAATTGCCTTTCCAGTAGGCCCTACTTTAGAGTTTGTGCTCCTGAGAGTGGCAGAGTTGGCCTCAACTATGTCTTCCCTGCACCTGGCTCATCCATCCCTTCTATTCAAACCTGTACTTGGTTCTTGAGTTTGTAGTTGTATGTTCAGAGACTTGAGAATTTGGGCTGTCCATGTGCCAGCTGGGCCTGGAACATCAGTGGAGCTGAAAATCTTTCTCTACAGCTCATTGGACTCACCCAGGAAAACTGGTGGGGAGATGATGAGGAAAATGGCCATCCCAGTGAATGGAGAGTTTTCAGCTGCAGGCAGGATAATCCCATCCATCTTCCCCATGTGATATAAGCCACCTCTGAATTGGAGGTGGAGTGGACATCACTATCCCAGACTCCTCATCATGGGGGGAAGAGCTATGGACTAGAGTGGACTTACTGGTATTCTCCTATAGACATATTGTGATTCAAGCAATGGAAGAAATTACAACATTGATGTGGAGCCAGTAGCCACTAGATGCTCTGGGGGAAGGGAGAGGGAAAAGCAGTTCTAATACAGGGGCTTTTCTGGGACTTGGGAATTGTCCTGAGTGACTTTGCCATGACAGATATGGGCCATTTTATATCATCATATATCATGCAGAACTGTGTGGGAGAGAGTGTGGTCTACAATGTGAATTATGGTCCATGCTTAATGGAAAATCCCCTAGATATGTTTATCAATTGCAATTAATGTGCCACACTAATAAAGGAAGTTTATGTGGGAGGTTGTGGAAGGTGTGGGAAGTGGGGTATATGGGAATACCTATATTTTTGTGTAACATTTATGTAATCTAAGTATCTTTTTTGAAAAAAAGTGTTTTAGTTAGGGGAGTTTTGGGTGTCTTTTTCCCATGTATGAGGTCCTCGGTGCAATGCTTGGTACCTCATTTTTAAAAAGAATTATCCTCAGGCTGATTGTCTTCATAGGATGAGTAAACACTAAAGTGGAGCACCATTAAACCCAGAAAGAGTTTGCAAAGACAGGGAAAGTTGTTTTGTTGTTTATTTGTTTTATGTTGGTTTGGTTTGTTAATTCTAGGCACTGAAGAGAATGTCTGTCATGTCACTGGATGAAGACAATCTTAAGGAAAAGGTAGTGCAGGGACTGTCCAAGAGTTAACCAGTGAGGCAAGTGAACATGAGCTCTTCCTGAGGCAAGGCCAGCCTATCAGCAAAGAAACAAGGGTTCAGACACTCGATGTCCCACATTTCTTTTTCCTCATTTCTCTCAGGATAGTTCACCACCTTCCCCAGAGGTATTAGCTCAGGAAGAACTTTCAGGGTCCCTGACTACAGATGAGGCTCTGATTTCCTGAGGCATCTGCCACTGGTGAAAATTGGATGGTTTTTCCAAGTCCATCAGGTGAGCTGACCTCTTGGGTTCAGCTGCTGTGGAATTAGATTCTGTACAGCCTTAAAAATCACTATCCATGTTGGAGAAAACAAAATGATGCACCTGGCAATTCACCTAAGGCTGTGTCAGTCTGTCTCCACTTTCTGCTCCTTTTCCCTGAGGTCATGGGGCTCTACATGGGGAGCTAAGCTGGGGAACCAATAATATTGAATAACCTGGGGGTGGAAGGATATATATGCTCACACTCTGGGAAAGAAAAGTGGGACTTTAATTTTCAGTTCAGATAAAATCATTCTACTATTAAATAATCTGTCCCAATGTTGACTAAACAATCATGCAAATCCAATGTTAGTATTATTATATTAATATTATAATTTGCCTAGTTACAGCCAGGACAGAGAATTAAATCATGAGAATTAAAAGAAAAGTGTCAGAGGGTTAGCAGAATGAAATTTTGTTTATACTTCCTGTCTAACCCAAAGAACAAAATGAAGAAAACTAGTTTATATGTGTGAATAAAATATCATATAATATATAATAGTATTGTAAATATATTTTCTGTGTTTGAAACTTGGAAATGTAATGGCATTACTTAGAATAGATGCAGGGGTGAATCTCTAGGAAAAGAAATGGGAAAACCTGTATTATTACAGGAATCCCAGTCTTCCCAAAATCTTCCTTGAAACTGAGCTTAGGGTTTGTCCCTACTGTGGGTGGGCCAGAGCACCCCCACAGCTCAATCCCCTTCTGCACAGGAAGTTTGTATCTGGGATCACACTGACTTCACGTCACTGTGTGTCTTGCACAGTAATACAAAGCTGTGTCCTCAGCAGTCATGGAGCTCATCTGCACAGTGAACCAGTCCTTGGAAGTGTCTCTTGAGGTGGAGAGTCGGCTCTTGAGGGATGGATTGTAGTTAGTGTTACCATTATAGCATATTATTGACAATCACTGTAGCCCTGTCCCTGGTGACTGACAGATCCAATGCCAGCAGTAAGGACTGGTTGTGATGGAGACTCCAGAGACAGAGCAGGTGAGAAAAAGTGTCTGGGTTGGCTTCACCAGTCCTGGGCCTGACTCCTGCAGCTGCACCTGGGACAGGACACCTGAAGACAAGGAGAACAGTGAGTCCTGGCTCAGAGGCAACATTCCCTTTACCTTCATGTCTGAATCCTGAGACACTCACATCTGGGAGCTGCCACCAACAAGAGGAAGAGCCACAAGGGCTTCATGTTCCTTTGTATGAGGCCCATGGTTTGCAGACAATATTTTCCTGTTTCATGGGATGCTAAATTTAAGTCTCTGTGTGCTGTGATTTCATCCACTGGCCCAAGTGGTAATTTGCATGTGGGAGGTACTTTTGTATGTAAAGGTCAAAGGGCCCAGGGGAGTTCCCAGTATCTGGGGCTTCTCTGGTAGGAAGAGGTTGGTTGGTCCATAAGAGAAGACAATCCACATCTTGGGGTTAAACTTCACTAAGTACTGTGATTTCTTTTTACAGGCCATGGAAACTTCCAGAAAGAGCTAGTAAGGGAGGCAGATGCAGTCAAGAAATGTGGATTTCTTTGAAAAAATAAAGTCAGTGTGCCTCTAATCAAATGTATATACATATTCATCAAATAGCCAGCCCAAGTACCTGGACTGTAATCTGCTCAATAGCTAATCAGGTACTTCCTCTTTTACCTTTAATTGGATATTCTATGGTTGTGAAGTAGCAGCTAAATTTATCAATCAGTGCATTCAGACAACCTGGGTCCAATCCAATATGAGTTATAATTCAGAAGGACTTCAACTCAATATGTGAACATTTCCTCCTCAAAATGGACTTTTATAAAATGTATATTCAATAATTATTGTAGAGTTGAAATTGCATAAGTCAATCTCTCATGCAGTTTATTCTTCTCAACCATAGCAGGTTCCTAGACCTGTTTATTCCCTGTACTTAGCTGAGTCTGCAGGGATACCCTGCAACTCAGGACTGCCTCCTTTGGTAAAACTTTAAGGAACATAAACCCTACTCTGATTTACAAAAAGAAAGAGTCAGCATAAGATTGTCAACACATCAATATGTTTGATCAGTGCTATGGGTTGAATTCTGTCTCCCAAAACACATGTTTGGGTCCAAACAGTAGTCCTATGATTTTGGCCTTATTTGGAAATAGGTTCTTTGAAGATGTTGTTAGTTAAGATGCAGCCAAACTGGATTATATTGGACCCTAATCCAACATGAATGGTGTACTTGTAAGAAGGAAAGAATTGGACATGAGACAGACAGACTCAAAGAGGACACCAAGTGATGACTCAGTTAGGAATGGAAGGTCTAGGATTTTGGGCAAAGCACCAGTAAGTAGAGGGAGGACGGGAAGGATTCTCCACTAAAGACTGTAGATTTATAGCCACTTGAGCTGCAAGTCAGCATATTTGTACTGTATGAATCCACCCATTGTGTAGTTATTTGTTATAGCTGCCCTAAGAATCCAGTAAGGGATCCATTCGTGGATCCCAAAAATGCTCTGTTCCTGCCCTCTGTGTTAATACCAGTGAATTCTGGGTTTTGTGAGTATGGGATCCACTACATTGGGGAAAATAATGAGTAAATCCTTGTCAGCATATCACCACAGTGAAAAATTTCAAGAATGGAAAAACTCACAATGGCTAGAGGGCAAGTCCCTGTCAAGGAATCAAGTCCCTTGGAAATCATGTGAGAGCTACCCTCCTGAACCCTGTGTCATGAAATCCTGTGATCATGGCTGAGATTCTAGAACTCTACAGTGGCAGCTCCATCCCCTCTTGCCCTGTGACCGTGATGTGACCTGACCCCTATGTGATTCAGTCTGACAAGGCACAAATTGGGGTTTACAGCAGAAATTTCATTTGTGAGTTCTAGAGTAGGTGCCCAGAGTTGTTTGCTGTCATCATCACTGTCATTAGTGTTATCATTGCCCTGGGAATCAGAATGTTGGAAGTGATGTGGGCCCTCACCTCTGACCAAAATACCTCCACAGGGGACAGCTGCTCTGGTCCTGTCAATGACATGTCACCCCTGTGTTACTGGGGCAGGTCTACCCCTTCAGCATCAGTGACCCAAATTGTACACTGACAAATTTGGATCCTGTTATTGGTGACAATTCTTTATTACCTTACCATTTCGGGAACATAGTCTTGAATGCAGCATACTGAAACCTGGTTAGTCATTATTAGTGAAGTGAATTACATAATGAAAAATCACCATCCCTGAAAAGAGTTAATAGGAAAGTCAACAGAAGTAGGATGATCCAGATGAACAGGACAATCAGAACTTCTGATTCAGAACTGGAATGTGGGCTTTGGGAAAGCAGACAGGAAGGGACAGTATCTAACATCCAGAACAGGTTTACCCATTACCCACTAGGTGCTCTCATGAGTTGGCATAGATGTAGATGTGATTGTCCTTGACTTTGGGGGCTGATGCACATGGAAGGAGACTGATATAAATTCCTTCTCACATAGAAGAAAATCCAGTATTTGTGCATATATTTTGGGGGATAAAAGGAGTTGCTAGGAACCCCTAGGAAAGGAAGAGAAAATAAAGGAAAAACAGCTTCTGGCACTTACAGAGATTATTTATGTTATGCTGTGGCTGGACACACAAACTAGATTTTTAAAGGCTCTTGTAAAGAATGAACTGAAAGGACTCATTTGCAATAGAAAGGGTAAAGAGGTAAATAGTCAAGTGAGATGCTTTTGGAGGTTACCAGCAATGAAAACACTGTAGGAAGTAAGCACCATGGCCAGGATGAGTAGGATAAGATGTTGGGGAAGTTCATGTTGAGGAGAATGGGCAAGGTACATTTTTTTTAGGAGAT
>JAQZBX010022188.1:15714-31852 GCA_029593785.1 Cabassous unicinctus | reverse complement strand
ATCATTTCGAGTCTGCTGTTGTATGCCTCAAATGTGTTTTTGACTTCACCTATTGTGTCTTTCATTCCCATGAAATCCGTTACTTTTCTGTTCAGGATTTCAAATTCTTCTTTGCGTTCGCTCAATGTCTTCTTGATGTCATTTATCTCTTTAACTATATTGTCTTTCATCTCATTAATTTGGTTTTGGAAATTTGTGCACATCTCACTGATTAGTTCTCTTAAATTCTGTATTTCTTCTGGGACTTTGATGTATTCCTTTTCTTTAGCCATGTCTTCTATTTTCTTAGCATGGCTCGTAATTTTTTGTTGATGTTTAGGCATCTGGTAGGTTGTATTTTACTTAGATGCTCTATCTCTTTCTCTTTTATAGGGTTCTAGTGGCAGGAGGCTATGAATTGTCACAGCTCTTTGATTTGTGGCTCACCCTTGATTGTTAGAATTGTCCTGCTGGTTGCTCAAAACTGGGCACTGGACCCAGTAATTAGTTGTAGAGTCGTTTCCTATTGGGCAGGGAGGCTATAGAGGCCAGGAAAGCTTCTCCTATTTAATTTTCTTAGGTGCACTTCCTTGGTCTGCCAGGAGATGGCGCTCGTTGGCAGCTCTCAATTCAATGCCTGGTCAGACTGTATTTGTTGTGACACAGACCAGATCAATGTGATAGAGCTTCCTGTCTGGGGGCTAAGAGTCTTTTAATTTTAACTTTCGGAGACAGTTCTCTAGCCTTCTCTGGCAGGCCCCTCCCTTTTCCCAGCTGGGAAATATTTCCTCTCCCCTCTGAATCCTCGACAATCAGTCCGATTCTGGTTCTGTCGTCGCGATTTCTCTCTTTTGTCCCTCTCTCCTCTCGGTGGTATGCAGTCTTTCCCTGCTGTCCTAAACCCTAGAAGATCTATTTTGGGTCTGTTTCAGCCTGTTCTCTAGCTATTTTTCTGGAGAAGAGATTCCTGTGTGTTACTAGTCAGCCATCTTCCCGGAAGTCCCTTCACATTCTTTTTACCTTTTAAAGATACTGATTTAATAGCTTTTACATGGGCAGGAAGTTAGGAATTTCTTTATTTATTTATTTTTTGTTTTGGTTGTAAAAATTAATAAAGATGGGAGACAGCTTATGAAAAGAACTTGGACTTCAAAATGATACAGATCTGAGTTAAAATCTGTATGCTACCATTTACCTGTTAGCTGTGTGACCTTAGTCAAGACAATTTAACCTATTAAACCTCAGTTTCCTCATCTGTATAAGAGAAATTTAAAAAATCTATTTAATTATGTTGTCAGACATTATTTAAAGGCTCAAATGATGTTAATTATTATTATAGAAACACATATTTCCAAAGAGAGTTTCTAAGATTATATAGAACCCTTAACAATGAAGTCCATATCAAGAGACTGTAACCCCAGTGCTAGAAGAAAAGGAATATTTTCTTTGACATCATTTCATGAAAAGCAGCCTCCCAGCTACACCTTCTATGCTTTTTAGAGCTATATTACTTCTTCAGACTCCTATTGTAGATCCTAGCCTTGGGCCAAGTTTATTGCTTTCTGCTCAGCTATTTTAGGACTTTTCTTGCTATCCCATTCCCAAGAAGTGAGTTACATAATTAATCCAAGAGTACCTGATTTTACGTTATCCCATGCGACTCCATCCCCAGATCCATGAACAAAATGACACACTTAGCTTCAAACAAGTAGCTCTCTATTTTAACTAACTCATGTACTTCAGAAAATATTTCCTGCTGAGTACTTAGTAATAAAGAATTGGTTTTTATCAATCTCAGATAGCAATGCATTCCAATCTTCATAGTTGAAAGCAAAAACTGGACGGAGCTCTGCCCTTTCAATGATCTTGTGAAAATAGATCCCACTGCAGTGAATGGAACTGTGGTATGGAATTAGAATCCAGCATAAATTTTCATTGTCAGTAGACTTTCTTCTCTAGTTCATCCTCTCACCCTCACCTTTTGGTTTAGCAATTTCTTTAGAATTTCCAGCCATACCTTCTCTATGGGCGTTTGAACAGACTAGCAATAGACCCTAACAATACACCAGATTATATCCCACCATTCATAGGCTCCAGTTTCGATATCTGGCTCCAAGAGCACACTATTCCACAGAACAATGAGCTATTTACTTACCAAGGAAGAGACTTCATACTGAATATATTTTTGACAAAATATTCTTTGAACCGGTTTTTAATTTAGTCAATATTTGCAAATTGGTGTCTAAAATAAGCTATCATGCTAGGCAACTTATTTTAAGTCAATTATGTATTCAGTGCCATACTTGAGAATATACCAAAAATACTACAAGAAATAGAAATAGATTCTTCCCATTTGAGGCATGTAATCTAAGTTAAAAACTATCAATAGTAACCTTACTTATGTTTATTTCATAAATATTCACTCAGTATCTATCCTGGGCTGGATCTTATGATAAAGAAGTAAGGGATCAAATAATGAATAAGGAGTTGATGAATAAGTATATTACAGGGATATATAAGAGTCCCAAAGAGCTACAAGGCAATGTAGAAAATACTCAGGGTCTTAAAATAAAGTGTACATAAGAGTCTAGAGGAGCTCAGAATACAAGTTAACATGTGAAAATTAAAGGGGGTTTCAGAAAAAAATCACGCAGGGTTACTATTTGAGCAGTTCTTAGTGTGAGTAGAATTTGAAAAACTAAGCTACAATGCACACATATCCACATGAAAAAAAAAATTAATTGGGAAAGAGACTGAGTGAATTTATTTTCTTTCACAAAAGTGATTATGGTATGTGAATGGCTTAGTCAAATATTGTGATTAATTGTGATGGAATGTTAAGGTGGGAAGATACAATGAGTAAGAATATGAAATATATGAGATAAGATGAAGCTTAAATCTGCATCTGAAATAAATATTTAGAATTTTAACTTTAAAATGATAAAAAGACATAACTGATGTGAGAGTACCCTGACTTGGATATTAGTCCCTGGCCCCATTCTGTACTTGAGGTCTCTTTACTTGCAGATTTGGGAAATATTTACATTAAACTGAATTTTACATCAATTCTAACCACACAAGGAATGGGCATTGTTAAAACGTTGTCAGGTCCGGTTTTATACTTTTCTAAGAATGCAATTTTAGGCTGATCACTTCCCTAAAGGAATTTTTGACAACTTTGTTCCTTAGACTATACATCAGAGGATTCAACATAGGTATAATCAATGTATAGAACACAGAAGTCACTTTGTCAATGTCCAGGGAGTGACTTGTGCTGGGACATAAATAAATGAACATTAAGGTACCATGGCAAACAGTGACAAAGATCAGGTGGGGAGCACAAGTGGAGAATCCTTTCCTTCTTCCCTCGGCAGAGCCTGTCTTGAAGTTAGCTGTAATGATATAGACATAAGAAAGAAGAACTGTTAAAAGACGGATAGTTTCAACCAAACTAGCAAAGACTACCAGAACTATGTCATGCATGTAAGTGTCAGTGTAGGACAGAGAGAATAATGGGGAGAAATCACAAAAGAAATGGTTAATTTCTTTGGAATAGAAAGACCGATGAAAAGTATTAGTAGTGTGTATAATGGAGCTCATGGTGACCCCCCCAAAATGCTCCTTTGCAAGCTGGCAACGAACTTTCTTGGACATAATAATGGTAAAAAGTAGTACATTGCATATTGCTATGTACTGGTCATAAGTCATGGCAGTTAAAAGGAAACATTCTTTATCAACCAAAGAACAGAAAAAATATATAACTGTGTAGCACATCCATTGTAAGAAATGGTCTTCTTATCAGAAAACAAGTCCACAAGCAATTTGGGAGTAATGACAGAAGAATAACATGCATCAATGAAGGACAATGTGCAGAGGAAAAAGTACATAGGGTGTGTAAGTAAGAACTGGTTATGATTTAAAAAATCATCCCAAGGTTCCCCATCAGGGTCACAGAATATATGGGAAAAAATACAGCAAAAACAAGATTCTGAAGTTCTGAGTGGTCACTAAGTCCCAGGAGAAAGAATTCAGGCTTCATAGTTCCGTTCTCCTCCTCCATATGTCTGCAGTGCTCCTGGATTTTGGAGCTATGGCAGAGTAATTATGATGATATTAGTAATAAAATAGACACTGACCAAAAGCAAACAAACAACAAAAAGGGTTACACAAATAGAGCAGTAACCCTAAATTCACCTGGGCATCCAGATAGCACCTAGGCATGTTTATAGTTAATGTGGTATAATACATAGGTTTTGAAATATTTTAGTCGTGGAATCCTGCAATTTTTAACTAAACTGCTAAATTTAACATCTCTTATTCCTTAAAGCTATTTGTTTCCATGTTAAATGGCACCACCACCAAGCAAATTTCTGAACTCTAAACCTGGGCTTCCTCATAATTTTTTTTAACATTCTTATCCACCACAACCATTGTATCAAATGATTCCACAACTAAGCTATCCCATATCTATCCGCTCTTTCCAATACCTACCATCATACCAGTCAATATCTCCTTCATCTCAGCCCTAGACTGCTGCCTTATCCTCTTGACCATCTTCCGCAAGTCCAGTCTTATCTCATCCAAACCATTTTGCTCACATCTGCCATCTTCCAGTCACACAAACTCCTTCCAACACATTAAGATCTTGCCTCCATTAGGATTGCTAATGCATCTAAAGGAAAGTTGCCACCCCTGGGATGATACAACCCTACCAAACTGTTGGTTTTGTGCAAAAGAAAAGTTGTTCCTTTACTTAGTTATCTCAGCTTGTTGACAGAAATCCGCTCAGCTAGTGTAGCACAACAGGATTTGAACTCCCATTAACCTTCCTAGAGCGGTGCTTTTGTGTACTGCTGATATATGAGCCCTGTCCTTCAGAGCTTTTGCACATACAATTTTTTCTGACAAAACATGTTCTTTCCACTTTTATTATTCTCATACCACACCTTCAATACCAACTTAATTAAAGCTGCTTTTATTCAACATCTCAAACTATGTCATAGCTGCCAAATTTAAAGAGCATTATTTCATAAGTAATGCACTTGATTTCTCAATCCCATATAATAGTTTTGAATCTTTTGTCCTAAATTCATACCTCTCATGGTTTCTAAACACCTCTCTTGAGTTCCGCTATAATTCAATATACCCTTACTTAGTCTCCTTCACAGACTGTTGCACTTTACCACGGCTTCATTATTGACCTGCTTCTCTCTTCATCATGTACAATATCTCTAGTTAATTTTGTCTTTTCTTAAGTTACCATATGTACAATGATATTTCATATTTCCATTCCAAAATTCAGTTCCAGCTGAACCATGTTCCCTGTGTCAGGGCATATTTAAATGGCATTATCCATTTGGATGCATGTAAATTTCATGTAATTTAAGCATATCTAACATAAGATTTATACATCTAGAAATACTTCATTTCCTACAATTTATTCTATTTTGTAATCCCTCTCTTGAAATATTTCTCTACCACGCACACTACTGGTACAAACAAGAAGCCTCTTCTAACTAAAACCTAGCCAAGAAACCATTGAATCATTATTGTAAATATGGCAAATATGCAAACTTTCCTCTTTATTATGACTCCATTATTTTACACTCGTCCTTTATTCTCATTTGAAACTCACCATTGGCCTCATTCCCTCTAGTCTTTCTCCACCCTATCTCCAAACATCTAGCAAAATCTATCCATCAACCACTGTCTAAGTAAGACCTGTATAAAATAGATTTTTGTTATGTTACCCTCTTACTTAACTCTTTCAGTGAATCTCTGTCCCCTTCAAGCTCAGAATTTAAACACCTTCAGATTTAATGTATGTTTATATTTATTTCCTCCTTTTCATCTACCTATATGATCCCAAACATTCTCTCACATCAGCAAATCTTAATCACCCCCATTTGTCACAGGTTCTTAATTAATCTATATGTCCTTATTAAAATTGCTAATTCATGTAATATTTCTATCATAATGCTTATACTTGTTCAAGTTCCACTTTTCTTTAAGATATTTTCCATATGTTTAATGCAATCTATATATCCCATACATTTTCTCAGTTACTATTTTTTAAAACCTAACATCTATAATAAAACGAGAATCAGTAATATTCAAAAATTTGTCTATAGATTTAGAACAAATAAACAGTGCATTTCAGGAGTTATTATCTGGAACAGAGAATGAAATATAAGCCAATAATGATTATGAATTCTGGAATATTATTCCAAATTTAATTTCTACCTTTGTTTCTTTTCTGACTAGCTAAATTAGGCGAGTTCTAGTTTAATGGGGACTGGTGATTACATTTGGCTGCATAGCTCTGCTACATTTCTAGTGAACAACTAATAATTCTATATCATTGGGTTAATAAATATCTCCACTAAACCTTGTCTTTCCAGAATATGGATCTGAGACAAATTTAACAGAATGTAAAAAAAAGATTAAGTAGCTGCCATTATTTCTTCCCAACTTAATGTGCTACTTTTTATACAGAGATATTGCTTTAAACTATGTTAAATTAACATTTAGGCTATGTGGCAAGAACAGGCAAGTTTATTTCTTTCCCCACAGTAACAGAGACTTATGATGTGGTGACTAAAAGTATAGATCCTGGAGGCAGAATGCCTGGACTAATTATTAATAACTCTATTGCTTAATTTTCTGATATGTAAAGTGTATAATATTATGGCACTAGGGTTGGGTTGAGGATTAAATGAGGTATTAATGCATATGGATTATTTTGAAGAGTGCATGAAACATACTAAGCACTCAATAAATATTAGCTATTACTATTCCATGGTTGGGTCAAGTTAGAGCTTCACTAAATATTAGCATTTATTTATTTTTGTAGCAACAAGATTATGCTCTCTGTTTTCTGTAAAAAGGTTTAATTGGAGAAATATAGTATCATTGAGCTCAAAGTCAACACTTTGGATTTCTGCTTTCCTGAAATATATTATTTCCTCCTAAGAAAATCTTAGCTTGGAAGCCCATGTGCTCCTGTCTATAAACACAGGATTTAAAGACTTTAAACTGGTCAAGGAGAGAAGTAATGGCCACTGCTGTGAAGGGTAGAGAGAAATATAATTATGTGCAGTGTCCAGAAAGTAAAGGGTGGGAGGACGTGCTTCCCTCTTGTGCCATCCAATATTTTGGTAATTGTGAAGAACAACCCTTGAAGAAGTAGGCAGTACAGAGAAAGGCTCATCTTTAGGACCAATATTCTAATAAGTGTGCATCTGGGCCATGGGGAACACCTATCTATCTCTTTGCTGGTGGTAGTTTTCTATCAAACCCCCTTATTTCTTTCTTCTATAAATTTTTTAATTTTTGAAACAATATTGTTAGATTATATAAATGTTACAAAAAAAGAATAGGGATACACATATGCCCCACCTCCCACACCTC
Organism: Cabassous unicinctus; assembly: GCA_029593785.1. Lineage (NCBI taxonomy): Eukaryota > Metazoa > Chordata > Mammalia > Cingulata > Chlamyphoridae > Cabassous > Cabassous unicinctus. The sequence continues at coordinate 24,463 of JAQZBX010022188.1, read as the reverse complement.
ACACAACCTCCTACATAAACATGCTTCATTAGTGTGGCACATTCATTACAATTGATAAACACATTCTGGGGCTTTGCCATTAAGCATGGACCAGAGTTCATATTGTAGACCACACTCTCCCCACACAGTTCTGCATGCTATATGATGATATAAAATGGTCTATATCTGTCATTACAATGTCACTCAGGACAATTCCCAATTCCCAAAAATGCCCCTGTATTACAAATGACTTTCCCACTCTTTGCCACCAGAGCCTCCAGTGGCCACAGGCTTGACCTCAATGTTCTAATTTTCTCCGTTGCTTGAATCATAATATGTCTATAGTAGAATACCAGTAAGTCTACTGTAGTCCATAGCTCATCCACTCATCCTGAGGAGTCTGGGATGGTGATGTCCACTCCACCTCCAATTGAGAGATGGCTTATATCCCATGGAGAAGATGGATGGGATTATCCTGCTTGCATCTGCAGATTCTTTCCATTCCCTGAGATGGCCGTTGTCCATCATCATCTCCCTGCCAGTTGACCTGGGGGAGTCCAATGAGCTGCAGAGTAAGAATTGCAGCTCTACCAAGGTTCCAGGCCCAGCTGGCACTTGGACAACCCAAAGACTAATGTCTTTGGAAGAACTCCTACAAACTCCAGCGTGAAGTATAGGTTTGAATAGAAGGGACAGATGAGCCATATGCAGGGAAGACATAGTTGAGTACAACTCTGTCTCTCTCAGTAGCACAAACTCCAACGTAGGGCTCAATGGGAAGGCAACAAAGCCCAGAGTTATCTGCTTTGACATAGGACTTGGGTGTCTCCAGAGCTCTCAGGAGCTCCACTATTTGGGGTTATATCCATTTTGGAATTCTTTGAGATTCTACTGAGATGTGCGTAAGCGTTACCTCTGGGATGACCTCCCAACTCATTTTGCAGTCTCTTAGCCATATAAACACATTTGTCTTTGCCTTTTCCCCATTTTAATCAAGGTATTTTTCCATTCACATTGCCATTTGGCTCTTGATAGCAATCCCTCGGTGCCAGGGAGGCTCATCCCTGGGAGTCATGACCCATGCTGGGAGGAAAGTAATGAATTCATGTGATGAATTTGATTTTGAGAGAAGCCACTTTTGAGCAAAAAGGAGGCTCTCAGGAGGCATCCCATAGGAAGCCCATAACAATTGACTTAGCTTCAACTTCAAAGGCAAATTCTCAAAAGGTTAGTCATCAATATCAAAGGCCCATCCATGGATCATCCTCCTTCGCCAGTCACTGCCCCGCATTTGGGCTACTTTTGCTGCTCCCTTAGAGAATGTGGCAGAGCTCTCCAGGATGGGAATTCAGAATTCTCTCATTGATTGAGTGATTCTCCACCCACTGTGACAATGTCCCATGAATATTTGAACATTTTTATATACCTTATATTTATACTCATGTGAACTTCCTCTCATGCATCTGCCATCCCTGACACCACACACAACGATTGTCGCCCACCCGAGGTATAACCCTTCTGTGATCCAAAGCTTCTTGAAAAATGAAGCCATTACAATAGATGAATACAATTAATAGGAAAATGAAATAATAATGATAAGGTTAAATATAGGAGATATAATATATAACTATTTTTTAAAAAACTAAAAATAAAATTAAAAGATTGGATATTGAAAAAATGAAAAATATTTTTAATTTTTTTTTCACAATTTGCCTTTCATCCCTGCAATATCTGGTGTCCAGTCTGTACCGTGGTAACTTACCCCTCTCATTCTCCAGTGTCTCCCAATTTTTCATTTTGTTTTCAAAGAAGATTTAGGTCACAACAAAGTCACACACAGAATACAGGAGACTCTCATATACACAAGATCCTCCCCCTTTCCTCCCCTCCATATTAAAACCTTTTTAAAAGTGGATGGTAACATTGTTATAACTGATATACATATAATGAAACATATCTACTAAACATTGTCAATGGTTCACACTATGGTGTACATTTTAGACCTTACACTTTTATAAACTTGTTGATATTTACCATGTCCTGTGTCCATCACTGTATGGTAATGAAGAACATTGCCACTGACCAACAAATACCCCCTGTTTGATCTATTATATTCCTTCCACCCCATCCCCCCAGGACCCATGATGACTCCCTGGGTTTACTCATTGGATGACAAAATTTCTATTTACATGCTACAAGAAGTCTTGACCCACTGGTTTGTCCTCCCTTATTGGGAACCACCATTGCTTTTGAGAGACCCCTGCCTGTCTATTTCTGAATAAATTGATCTTCCCAAAGATGGAATTCCAACTCCTTACACTCATTAGGTGGGTCTACACCCACTGATTCATCACATTATGACAGGTTGAACATTCACACACTCCCAAGAACCCTGCTCCAGGTGTGCCTGTCCCAAATGCCTCCCAAACAACACACAAAACCAGTGACTCTTCCTTCACATATTGCCATAAGAGTATTCTCATTTCTGTACTTTCAACACACACACACAAGTCCCCATTGTTCACCTGGTCCGTCTCCCAACCCTCTCCCCAGTATCCTGCACCATTTAATCCACTCTTCCAAAACTACCCACTTGTCAACCATGCACTACCCAACCCAATAATATCACTACCCTCCTGTCCTATCCCTTCAATATGAAATTACACTCTATCACTTTATCATATCTTGCATCCATATGCGTGTCAGCTCGCAACATTCTCTTCTTTTTCTATTATTTATAAATCTATCTTACAGACAATAGTTCTCTGAGATTGCTCAATTTCCTTAATTCATATCAGTAAGGTCATGTACTGTTGATCCTTTAATGCCTGGGTTGCCTCAGTCAACAAAAGGTCTTCAAGACTCATCCATATTATCCCGTGTGATAGCACTTTATTCCTTCTTACAGCTGAATAATATTGCATTGTAGGCATATACTACGTTTTGTTTATCCTTTCATTTGTTGATGGGCACCTGGGTTCATTCCAACTTTTGGTAATAGTGAACTATGCTATGAACATTGGTGTGCATATATCTGCTCATGTCTTTGATTTCAATTCTTCAGGGTATATACGCAGCAGTGGAACCACTGGATCATATGGAAGATCTACACTTAGATTTTGAGGAACCGCCAATCTGTCCTCCACAGTGGCTGGATTATTCCACAATCCCATCAGCAGTGGATGAGGGTACCCATTCCTCCACAACCTTTCCAACAGTTATAGTCTGCTGTTTTTTTAATAGCTGCCATTCTAATGGGTGTAAGATGGTATCTCATTGTAGTTTTGATTTACATTTCCCTAATAGCTAACAATGTCAGGCATCTTTTCATGTGTTTTTTAGCCATTTGTATTTCTTCCTTGAAGAAGTGTCTTTTCAGGTCATTTTCCCATTTTTAAAATGAGTTGTTCATCTTTTTTTTTCAAGGTGTAGGATTTCTTTATATATGCAGTATATTAAGCACCTATCAGATATATGGCAGCCAAATATTTTCTCACATTGGGTAGGCTGCATTTTTACTTTCTTGATTACGTCCTTTAAAGTGCAGAAGATTTTAATTTTGAGGAGTTTCCATTTACCTATATTTTCTTTTACTCTTCTGCTTTGGGTGTGAAGTTCATGGAACCATTTCCTACTAAAAGGTCCTGAAAATGCTTCCCTACATTATCTTCCAAGGTCTTTATGGTCTTGGTTCTTATATTTAGATCTTTGATCTACCTTGGGTTGATTTTTGTATAAGGTGTGAGATAGTGGTCCTATCTCATTCTTTTGGATATGGATATCCAGTTCTCCAGGCACCATTTGTTGAAAAGGCCATTCTCTCTGAACTGAGTGGGCTTGATGGCCTTGCTGAATATCAGATGACTGTATATGTGAGGATCTATATTGGAACTCTCATTTCGGTTCCATTCATCAGTATGTCTATACGTGTGCCAATACCATGCAGTTTTGACCACTGTAGCTTTGTAGTATGTTTGAAAGTCAGTTAGTGTGATACCTCCAACTTTGTTTTTCTTTTTCAATATGTCTTTGGTGATTTGGGGCTTTCCAAGTAAATTTTGTAATTTGTTATTTCAATTTCTTAAAAAATACAGTGTTGATTTTTATTGGGATTACATTAATTCTGTAGATTAGTTAAGGTAGGATAGACATCTTGATGATCTTTAGTCTTCCTATCCATGCACAGGGAATATTCTTCCATTTATTTAAGTCTTTTTGCTTTCCTTTAACAGTGTTATATAGTTTTCTATATATAAGTTTTTATATTTTTGTTAAATTTATTGCTAGGTATTTGATACTTTTAGTTACGATAGTAAGTGGATTATTTCTTGATTTCTTCTTCAGAATGATCATTATTGGTGTACAGAAATGCTACTGATTTTTGAGCATTGATCTTATTACCTGCAAATTTACTGAACTCCTTTATATGTTCTAGGTGCTTTGTTGAGATTTCTCAGGACTTTCTTTTTATAGGATCATGTCATGCACAAATAGTCAAATTTTACCTCTTCCTTTCCAATTTGGATGCTTTTATAATTTCTTCTTTTATCAGTGCTTGAGCAAGTACTTCTAGGACAATGTGGAATAGTAGTGGTTATAGTGGGCATCCTTGTCTTGTTCCTGATCTTAGAGGGAAGCCTTTTAGTATTTCACCAAAAAAGATGATGTTTGCTGTGGGTTTTACATATATAGCTTTTATCATGTTCAGAAAGTTTCCTTCTGTTCATATCTTTTACAGTAATTTATCAGGAAAGATTGCTGTATTTTGTCAAATGATTTTTCTGCATCTATAGAGAAGATCATGTGATTTTTGTTTTCATTCTGTTAATGTGGTGTATCACATTGATTGATTGTCTTATGTTGAACCATCCCTGCATACCCAAGATGAAACCCACTTGGTCATGGTGTACAATTCGTTTGATGTGTTGTTGAATGCCATTAGCAGGCATTTAGTTGAGGATTTTAGCATCTAAGTTCATTAGAGAAAATGGTCTTTAATTTTCCTTTCTTGTGGCATCTTTGATGGTTTTGGTATTAGGGTAACGTTGGCATCATAGAATGAATTAGGTAATGTTCCTTCTACTTCTGTTTTTTGGAAGAGCTTAAGCAGGGTTGGTGTTAGCTCTTCCCAGAATGTTTGTTAGACTTCACCTGAAGCCGTCTGGCCATGGTTTCTTCTTAGTTGGGAGATTTTTGATGACTGAGTCTATCTCTTTACTTTTAATTGGACTGTTGAGCTCATCATTTTCCTCATTCATCAGTAAAGGCTTCTTGTGTGTTTCTAGGAATTTGCCCATTTCCTCTAAAGGAAAGTCTTTGAAGTCAAAGAGTTCCTCTGAATAAGTCTTTGAAGACAAAGACTTCCTCTAGTAAGTTCAGATAGCTCCTGATAACTGCTCTAGATACACTGCTCTGGATGGTCATTAAAACTTGATACTTTAATTCCAACTGTTCTTTGAAGACAGTGCTTTAAATAGCGATATTCATTCAACAGAATATGACTCAGCAATGGAAAGGAATGATTTAGTGAGGCACACAACTTGATGAGTTAATCTCAAAAACATTATTCTAAGCAGATGAGGCAAGACATATGGCATTGTTCCATTTATATGAAATTTTTATCAGGCAAAATTTACCTACAGTGAGGGTAAGATTACCTGCAAAGGGACAGAGTCACACTTTCTGAGGTAATGATAATGTACTATGACTTAACAAGGGTTTGCATTACACTGGCATATGCATCTGCCAAACACTGTGCACTTGAGGTATGTATATTTAATTCTTTGTATATGGCTCATCAAGAGGCAATCAGTAAACAGATACTGAGGTATATTTAAGGATTGCCATAGTATTAGGGAGAAGTGTACTGATGCCTGAAATTTAGTTTGAAATGCACCAAAAATAAGATGGAATGATGGATGAATGGATGCATGGATGGATGGATGGATGGATGGATGGATGAGTGGATGGATGGATGGACGGATGAGTGGATGGATGGACAGACTTGTGATAAAGCAAGTGTATAAAATGTTAAATATTCAGTGTCACTGTATTTGAAAATGTTGATGAAGAGGTAAGCAAAACCAAAATACCATGTAAATGACTATTCTTTTGAACAACTGTGGTTGTTCCAAAAATGACTGCTGTTAATAGGCTAGATGTTTGAACAATTTTAAGCATAATCCTAACTGTATTTTATTCTAAAGCACTTTTTACGGAATCACAAACTTCAAGTAAATGCTGGAATAATCCTACAGAGGGGCTGCTTCTTGGGTTTATGTCATGAGTTTGTGGTATATCCATTCAGTGGACTACTACTCAGCAATGAAAAGAAGCAATATTTAAAAATGTGAAAATCATGAATAAATCATGATACTAGAATTTTCTACCAAACCCAGGCAAATGGCCAGTCCTGCTGCTGCTGCACTTTGGCAACAGAGGACTTCAGCTCTGCTTTAAAATTCCCAGTTGTGGCTTTGGACAACATGGAGGATTGCAGGGCTATATTTATTTGAATTTGATTTCATTAATTCTCATAATGGAGGAGGTTGAGAGCAAGATGGTCAAATAGGCAGCTCCAAACCAATGGCCAATAAGCACATGCAAAGGTACTCAACATCATTTCACACTCACTAAAATGGCTATTATTAAGAAGTCAGAAAATAACAAGCCTTGACAAGGCTGTGGAGAAATTGGAACTTTCATTCATTGCTTGTGGGAACACAAAATGATACAGTCACTGTGGAAAACAGTTTGGGGTTTAATGAAAAAGTTAAACACACAATTACCATATGATCCAGAAATTCCACTCATAGGTATATACCCGAAAGAATTGAAAGCAGGGACTCAGATATTTATACACCAACATTCCTAGCAGCATTATTCACAATAGCCAAAAAGTGGGAACACCCCAGGTGTACACTGATAGATGAATGGAGGAACAAAATGTGGTATATACACAGAATGGAATATTCTTAATCATAAAAAGGAGCGAAGCCCTGAGACCTGCTACAACATGGATGAACTTTGAAAACATTATGCTAAGTGAAATAAGCCAGGCACAAAAGGACAAACATTGTATGATTCCATGTATATGAAATTATCTAGAACAAGCAAATTCACAGACTGAAAGTAGATTAGAGGTTACTTTCTATCATCATTCATGACGATGGTTGTGCAACATTGTAAATGTGATCAATGTCACTTAATTGTGCACATAAATGTGGTTAAAACAGCACATATGTTATATATAGATATCGCCACAAAATAAAATAACAATTATACTAGTGAAAGAGATAGGAAAAAAAAAGTACCCTCTCTATTTCCTTGTATATTAAATTCTACAAAACTAAGCAAAACAACCCTAATCTGTATTGATAGAAAGGTCAGTGGTTGAAGAGGTTCTGGGCGTGGTGGGGGGGTGGGGTGGGAGAGATGGCAGGAGTGATTATACAGGGGCTCAAGGAAATGTTTAGAGGTCATGGATATGTTCACTACCTTGATTGCAAAGATGTTTTCATGTGTTTGAAACTATGGCAAAACTCTGTAAACTGTATATTTTAAATAGAGGCAGTTTGCTGTGCATTTTTTAGAGCTCAGTAAAGCAAGAGAAAAATCAAGGCAATGCGCAAGCTTTTAGCTTTTCATTTTCTTGGTCAAATAAATAGTCAAGACTTTCAAAAATTATTAGAATTCAACTCACAAACTTACAAGCCAGTGTATTATTGCAAATAAAAAAGAGAGATCCAGAACTTACATCAGTCAGGAAGCCTAGTTTTTCAATAGAGAATTCATAAACCGCTTCGATCAAATCCATTGAAAAATATCTAAAAATATATTCAACCTGCAGAAAGAATGGGAGAAGGGACAAAGAGCAATTACAGTTCTGTACAGCAGATAGAGGTGATAGAATGCTTAGCTGGGAGGTGACAGCACTGAGTGTCTAGAGAGCTGCTGTTGGAATTACATCACGGTCATCAGATCAATGGAAACCAAGTACAGACTATCGTTAGGCCAAAATCACTGATGCTTGCTTTCATCATTCAGCTACATTCTACACACAGGACACATAATGCCGAACTTTTCAAGTAGATAGAAGATCTGCAAACAGTGGACTATAAGTATGCCATGTGATTAAAACTATGAGATTTCCTTCTGGTTAGAAACCCACTTCTACAACATTGCTGACAAGAATTTACCTTCAAATTTTGAATATATAGCCAACACAACAAAAGGCAAAGATATCAGTCTTTCAAAAATTATATTTTACAAGTATTCGAGGAGAAAATAAAATCTTCATGTATTCACCATAATCTACACACCAAGCTTCAGTTTCTCATAAATTAAAGTCCTTCTAGGGGGACGGATGTGGCTCAAATGTTTGGGCATCCATCTCCCGTATAGAAGGAACTGGGTTCGATTATCAGGACCTCCCAGTAAAAATTTTAAAAAGAAAAATATAGAAAGCACGTGGGCTGCCAGTCACCATTCTTGGGTGCACTGTCAGGCCCAGCACATGGGTGAGCCCCCTAGGCCTCGCAAGCGGGTGCACTATCAGGCCCCGTGAGCCATACAGCAAGATGATGATGCAACTGGAGCGTGAAAAAAGGGACAGCCAGTATGAGACATGCTGAAAAACCAGGAACTAAGGTGGCACAGGTGGTAGGATGCCTCTTTCCCACATTAGAGGTTCCCAGGTTCGAATCTCAGTGAAGACAGGAGGAAAGGGATGAGAAGAGAGGGCAGGAAACAGACACAGAGAGTTGCCCAG
>JAQZBX010022188.1:0-15614 GCA_029593785.1 Cabassous unicinctus | reverse complement strand
ATAAAATAAAATAAAAATAAACAACCCTCTCTAGGGGAGTGAGTGTAGCTCAGTACTTGAGCACACACTTCACATGTGTGAGGTCCCAGTTTCAATCCCTGGTACCTCCTAAAAATAAAAGAAACAAGAACCCTAGAAAGTATCCTGTGAACTACATACCACTTTCATTTTCAGAAGCCATGGTCAGAAAGGGAACACTAGCATGCAGCATAGTCATTAAACATGTGGGTCAAATGCACACAAATGCCAAATGCCATCTTAGTCACATCCTGGGAAAGCATCCCCAGGTGTGGACATTCGTTATATCTGGTAACCGTCTGGACATCAGCATCCAAAGCGGAGCACTAGCAAGATTAGACCTGACAGGGCACTAAAAGCTGCAGTTCTGAGCGTTAATATGTGAAACTTTGAAAAAATGAATACTGCAGATTGCAAATGACATAGATGCACAATCATTGTGAGAGCTAAGAAGAGCAAATTTTAAATTTCCTACATGGAAGGCTGGAAAATGAGAGGAGATTGATGGAAAACACACCCTTTCCTTCTAAGGAAAACCTGAATGAGAGAATCCAGGTTGGTCCTGGAGGATGCACTTCCTAAAAGTGCAGACAGTAAGAGTTGACCTTAAAACTCAAGGATTTCTAGAGGTGGACATGGCCATAAGGGACAGTGGTGGTGGAAAATGCTGGACGGGTAAATTTATCCAAATGCTCAAAGTTGAGGTAGGAAGAGAGAGCTTAACCTCTCTGTGAAAAATGTAGTAAAGTGTCCCCCCGCTCACACCAAAAAAAGTTTCAAGAGTAAAGGTTATCTTTATATCTTCCTCAGTGTACTCCACAGAAACCAAATAGATTCTTCTTTGTGTGAAGTGATGCAAGTGTGATTCTGCTCCTACATGTGACTGTCCATTGGATCTTTCTAGATCGCCACCTGTGAATCTGGGATATGCCAATAAATAAAAAAAACCTATTTCTCTTCGTGGGGTTTCTCCAAGTCTCCTCGTTAACTTTTTTGGGGGGGCGGGGAGGAGAAGAGTTTGCTGGTTTTTTTAAAGTGAATTTTTACAGTTGGAACCAGGTATTTCTCTGTTTGTACAATCCTAAGGACATCAAAGAAGGACCTATCCTACTTTGGGTAAATCAACAGTCTGCACATGACACATTTCACATAGGAAAGGATATTAACTCGTCCCCCTCCAGATCATGTTCCTCGCAGTGCTCCCCTCCCCTCCTTATAAACATCCAAGCAGGGTACAGTCATATAATTCCATGTCTGACGGACTTCTCAGGGCTCCCATCAAACTACTTGGCACTGAACGCTGTGAGGAATCTCCAGAAACAAAGGTCATCTGAAGGAGCAGAAGGAAAGGGACGACGCAGAAGTTGCTAAAAAGCCAGCAAACAAACAAGAAAGTATGATGTGCAGATGACGATTTTTTTTAAACAGACAAGCATTAACACCAAGGATTAGGTACCACCCATTCCCAGCGTTGCCAAACGTTCAGGAATAATGTAGTTCTAGGAAAAAAGAAAAGTACACACGGGATGAATTCTAAACTTGCAGAGCAAGATGTTAAACAGAGCTTCTAGGAGCAAAATGTCTTTTTCTTTTTTTTAAAGGAGGTACACCGGAATGAACCCAGGACCTCTTATATGGAAAGCAGGCGCTCAACCACTTGAGCTACATCCGCTCCCCAAGAGTGCCTTACATTTGTAAGCTAGAGTTTAGCTTTTCGACGTTTCCAACATTTCAACCCTTCCCATACCAGCAGAAGCCAGAACTCGATTTGGCAGCAATTCCGTCTGGTTGAGAAAACTGTGCTAAAGTCCTGGGTCCTTGAGGGAAAACCTGGAGCACAAAGACCTCAGAAAAACCTAATTCCTAATCCACAGTATTTTAACAGCCCAATAATCAAGAAGGAATTTAGGCTTGTGCAATATTTGCTCACACTGGCGGTTGGGTGAAGAAGCACATGCCCAGACAACTCGAGCAGGAGCCAGAAGAGCTGCTCCAGGGCCTCCATGTCAGCAGCACCAGCGACCCTGGACCGGAAGCCCAGGCGGGACAAGGGAGTGGGATGGGGAAGGAGTGGGGGTGGGACGGTGCAGAATAGGGGGTGGGAATCTGGCTGGACTGGAAACACGTGGACCATGCTAGAGAGGATGGTAGGAGGGTTCAGAGACAGGACAATTGATTAGCAGGTCAACAAGTTAATTAAAAGGTCAGCAGGACACAAGGGATGGGAAAGAGGGACCGGAGCAGGAGGAGGACGAGTGCTCCATCTTCCTCAGAGTCTTCTGTTTGATAGCTCCCTTGGCAACGTGGCTTTTTAAACCCCCGCACCGACCAATCCCGTGCATTCACGCCCCTGGCGCAACAATGCTGTCGGCATGCATGCCCCGCCCAGGCCACCTGAGCACCACCCGAGCACGACGTGAGCGCCACCGCACACCATCCCAATGACAGCAGCTCTCTGGAAACTTAGCGTACCTTCTGATTTCTGGTCCTTGGCAACCCAACTCCCTCCTCTATTGGATTCCTTTGTTTTCCACCCATGTTTTATGAGATCAGTCTCTGTTTTACGTTCCCACCCTAGAATATAATAAAAATCAGAAGAGCCACCCCAGGGTGGATTAGCTCCAGTGCACTTCGCACTCACCCAGGGCCAGTGGTATCTAACTGAAGCATCTGCTGAGGTTACCAGTCAACTTCAAAGTTCAATCAAACCTTTGGTTTTATGAGATATAAATATGATTAAGCATTTTTTTCTCTTCTTCATGTTTTTCAATAAGGAGACCTTGCCTATGTCATTTAAATAACTGTGTTTATCGTGTATCCTTCTGAACACCAGAGGAACAACTGATTTAGTAGGAATTAGATGAGATTCAAGTGTCTAGACCGAACATGTTAGGAGTAATGCTTCCATAACTTGTTGAGCTAACTTTTCTGTTGTTTTATGTTTTTGAATTTTAAATAAAAGTATTAAAAAAAAAAAAGAGATAGGAAGGAGCTTGAAGGGGCTGCCACTGACCCAACCAGGACAACCTGAGCATCAAAATGGATCAGGGCAGGAATGGTTTATAGCACAATGAATAAGAGCAAGAAGTATCCATGAGTCACACATACTCTTAAAGAAATGTTTAACTAGGAAGTAGAGAAAGGAGAAATCGTTCTGTACTGGAGATTACCAAGAAATGAAAGTAAAAGCAATAATGGAAATAGTAAATTACCATCTTACAATGACCCATGGAATAATGATTTGAGCCCTAAATCATCAATACATGCTAGTCACTGAGGGGTGAGGATGTGTCTCAAGCCCTTGGGTGCCCACCTACCACATGGGAGGTTCCATGTTTGGTTCCCTGAAATGAAGATGAGCAGTCAGTGCAAAAACAATGAGGGATGGGGGGATAAATAAATAAATAATAAATCTTTAAAAAATTAAAAAAAGTAAAAGTCATGCGGTAAGAAGGATGGCAAAAGATATGGATATTGGAGACCATTGTAAACAAATGATCAAACTTAATATCATTAATAATAAACTGTTTTCATATGACTCCTGATGGTGAGATAGTGAGAAGGACAGGATATCATCTAGAGAGTAATAGAAAGAAAAAAAAAAGAAAAAAAAAGAGGGAGAAAAGCATAGAAAAGTCTGGGCAAATAGAAAGCATATTAAAAAATGGTGAGTGTAAACTCAAATATAATAGGATAACACTGAAATAAATGGATCAAAGTTCTTCTTAAATGTCGAAGACTGCCAGAATATATTAAACTTATCAGGCAACAAAAACACAACAACGGTTTGCAATTTACATGGAACATATCCAAAGCATAAGGATATGAGAATTTTGAAAATAAATCACTAACTGAATCACTAATCAAAAGAAAGCTGCTCTGATTATGGTAATATCATTTAAATATATTTATGTGAAAAAGCATTAGTAAATATAAGGAAGGTTTTCACAAAATGATAAAAGGTTCAGTTCACCAGGGGAAAAAAATCACAATGTAAAACTCTGGCCACAAACACATAAGGCAAACATGACAAAACTACAAGAAGAAACAGACAAATCCATCCAGCAGAATAGATGATTTTCATATCACCTCTCAGTAAATCAGTAATGATTTAGAAGATTTGAACAATGACCAAAACTAGCTTAATAGGCATTTGTGGATAATACATTGACCCACTGTAGAAGCCAAATTATTTTCAGCACATATGGTACAAAAATTTACAAAAATTAAACATAACTTGGCCATAAAACAAGTATCTATATATTTCTGAGTAGGAAAACCACAGGACGTATGTTCTTTGATAATGACACAAGGGGTGAAAAATCATTGATAAAATTTAACTAGAAAGTCCCCAAATGTTTGGAAACTGAAAAGTATAGTATAATTTCTGTAAGTCAGTCATAACTTCCCCCCTTTCATTTCTGATTTTATTTATTTGCATCTTTTCTCTTTTTCCCTTTGTTAGCCTAAAATGGCGTTTGTCAATTTTATTGATCTTCTCAAAGAACCACCTTTTGGTTTTAGTGATATTCTCTATTGTTTTTGCTTCTCAATTTCATTTATTTCTGCTCTATTTTTTGTTATTTCTTTCCTTCTGGTTGCTTTGGGAATGGTTTGCTGTTCTTTTTCTAGTTTCTCCAGTTGTTCATGTAGACCTTAGATTTTAGCTCTTTTTTCATTTTTAATATAGGTGTTTAGGGCTATAAATTTCCCTCTCAAGACTGCCTTTGCTGTATCCTGTAAGTTTGGATAAGTTGTGTTCTTGTTTTCATTAGTCTCAGTATATTTCCTAATTCCACTTACAATTTCTCTTCAATAAATGGTTCTGGGACAACCAGTCAGGCACTTGTGGAAGACTGAATTAGGACCACTACCTCAGACCACTCACAAAAATCAATTCATAATGGATTAAATACCTAAGTATAATAGCTAAAACTATAAGACACCTAGGAAAACATAAAGGACCTTGGATTCATGATCATTGAATTGGCAATATATTCCTAGACATGACACCAATAGCATAAGCAATAAAAGAACAAACTAGATAAATTGGACTTCACCAAATTAACAACATTTGTGCTTCGAAGGAGGCTATCAAAGAGTGAAACAAGAGGTTTTGAGAATATGTGTCACAGTAGGCAGGCAGGGCTCAACTCTCTCACAAAAATAATGGAGACAGGGCCAAAAGCTGTGCAAGGGCCCTGGTTTGGGGATCAGCAGAACAGGACAGTGATGTACAACTCTCAGGAGGGTGAGGGACAGAGAGGTGAGGAACCTGAAACAAAAAACATGAGTTACTAAACCACTGTGGCAGCCAGGAAGAGTCCATCATCCACCCTCAAAAACATTAAACCTGGATAAAACCCATGACTCATGGCAGCTGACTGAGAGGGGAACAGATGTCTTCCTTCCTATCAGTTGTTACAAGGAAAAAGGGAGAGTGAGTAAGAGGGATTCTCTTCAGTGAATTCAGCCAGCACAGCCTGTTTTCAATCTCAGCTCTGGCCAGCCAGAAACATGGGAAAGCAGAGGTTGAAAGAAACACATCCGTGGAAATATTCTATGATGAGTGCCATCTATTGAGCGGCCATCAAATTGCAAAGAAAAAACTGATTTTTTAATCTCTCTTTAGCTTCACCCCTGGGAGAAAATCACCCCATTAGTGAGTCTATGGCCTAATTTTGATAACTTACGTTGGGCAATTTTAAAGACTTAGAATAAGTTGAACCAAAAATCTAAGAAGAACAGTGGAAAAAAAAAATAAAAGCACTAGGTAAGAGAAAGAAATTGACCAAAGTAAATTCAAAAACATTTTAAGATGACTAGAAATGAGCAAAAAATTATAAGCCATATTAAGAAACAGGAAGAGATGGTCCAGCCAAGGAACAAACCAAATATCCTGACAGGATATAGGATTTAAGGCAACTAATCAATGATAATCACACAAATCTCCAAAATCAATTCAAAGAATTGAAGGAAAATATGACTAAAGAGATAAAAGATATTAAAAAGATATTTGGTGAGCATAAAGAACAATTTGAAAACCTACGAAGAAAAGTAACAGAACTTATGGGAATGAAAGATGATAGATGAGATTAAAAATACATTACTGAGGAAAAAATACATTAGTGACCCATAACAGCAGATTTGAATTGCTCAAAGAAGAATTAGTGATTTGGAGGACAGAACATCTTAACTTGAATAGACAGGTGAAGAGAAAGAGTAAAGAATGGGAGAAATGGAACAGGGTATTAGGGAATTGAATGCTAATGGTAAAGCACAAACATAAATGCTATCAGGGTCTCAGAAGGAAAAGAGAATGGAAAAAGATAGAAAGAGCATTTGAGCAAATAATGAACAAAAACTTCCCAACCCTATGAGAGGCACAAATATTAATATCCAAGGAGGACAATGCACTCCAAACAGAATAAATCTGAATAGACTTATTCCAAGGCACCTACAATTCAGAATGAGAAATGTCAGAGATAAAGAGAAGATTCTGAAAGCAGCAAGAGAAAAGCAAAGCATCACATACAAGGGAACCTCAATAAGACTAACATCTTATCAGAAACCATGGAGGCAAGAAGGAAGTTGTATGATATATTTAAGGTACTGGAAGAGAAAAACTGCCAGCCAAGGATCCAGTATCTGGCAAAACTGTCCTTCAAAACTGAGGGTGAGTCTAAAGTCTTTACAGACAGACAAAAATTGAGAGAGTATGTTATCAAAAGACCAGAATTACAAGAGATATTAATG
Source organism: Cabassous unicinctus (assembly GCA_029593785.1). Lineage (NCBI taxonomy): Eukaryota > Metazoa > Chordata > Mammalia > Cingulata > Chlamyphoridae > Cabassous > Cabassous unicinctus. The sequence continues at coordinate 8,840 of JAQZBX010022188.1, read as the reverse complement.
GGAGCACAGCAGCTTGAAAGGAAAAAACACAGGTGAGAGACTTGGAGATGAGTGCGGACATGAAGATTATTAGGAAAGGTAAATTAGAGGGCAAGAATGCAGACAATAGTAAGATATGAAAACATAAAGCCAAAGGACAAAATGGATGAAGTAAGAAATGCCTTTATAGTAATAATATTGAATGGTAATAGCTTGAACTTCCCAATCAAAAGATCACATGTTGTGGTTGAGGTCAAAATCGGTATTTTGAGCTAAATTCTGGTCAGGCCCTCTGTCACAGCCTCTGTTTTCGGCCATAAGGTCGTGGCCTCTGTTTACGGCCATCAGGTAAGAGAATTTTTTTCTGTTTCTATTTCTGTTTCATTACTGTTTCTCTAGAGTTACTGTGGGAAACAGTCAGCAAGTTTTCCATTTCTGTGCTTCTGTGTTTCTGTGGTTTCTGTGTGTTTGTTTAATGAACATTTTCCTACCTCCGGATGGTGGTACTAAATTAACAAATAAAAATTCTTAAGAAAGCCCTATTCAAAATGATTAAAACAAACTAATACTCCTAGAGTCACAGAAATTGGAGAAGCTGAGCTTCTCGTGGTATTTAAAATCCTTCTGTCTTTGCCCTCTGAGCTGTAATTTAGTTTTACTCCTATTCTATAGTACTGAGATTTACCAACTCTTAATGGAGATTCAGTGGGTGTTGTAAAGAATTCAATCTTATAGAATTAATAAGCCTGGGTATTCACACCTTTGCCAATTAATTTACAAGACTGCTGGTAAAAGTCATGCAGAAAACTTAGATAAAGAAAACTATTAGGAAAAGCAAAGGAAAGCTGCTTTTCAATACACAGCAATCTGAGAATCTTATAGTAAAAATGGTGTATAATCTAAAATAAATATTTTAAGTGCTTATTATTCATGTCCACATAAATGAAAGTAATTCATTTAAGGAAAAAACATCTCTCCAAGCTTTGTATAAATTAAATTTGTATATAAACCTAATTACAAAGAATTTAACAAAACTGTAAATTTAAAATATTTTCATAAGTTTCAAAATTCATATAGAATTGAATTGTATAAATTACATTTTTTTCTTGGAAACAGTGTAATAGCTATCTGTGCCATTAATCCTTGTTAAAAAATTTTTTATATTACTGATTTAAAGTACATTAACTAAGGTGTTTAAAGGTGCACTAACTAAGTTGTTAAGGATTTCAACAAATCTGTTAGTACAAAATATGTTTGCATACTTTCATTTCTATAGTTTCATGGTATTACTTAGAAAAAACTCAAGGAATAATACTAAAAAACTTAACAACATTAATGTTTTTTGTTCTATTTCCATGTTAATTCTAATTGAACATGGATAGCCATGTTACAAATTAATTCTGTTAAAGTTTAGTAACTTTTAAACCAAATAACTTTCTAAAAAGAATAATGTTGGCTGCCTTTGTAAGCATGCAATTAAATCACGGCTTAGCCCTAATAGTAAGTAGCTCCACTAACTTACCTCCAAAAATATGAACTTGTAAATGTTTCCTAAATGTATTTTTAAACAAGTGCTAATAAAATACCTAATTGAAAAAAAAGCAATATTTCTGAAAAAAAAATATGAGTCATCTATATGCTGTCTACAAGAGACTTACCTCAGGCATAAGGACAACACCAGGCTGAAAGTGAAATATTGGAAAAAGATATTTCACGGAAACAGTAAACAAAAAAAGCTGGAGAAGTGATACTAATATCAGACAAAATAGATTTTAAATGCAAAACTATTTTATGGGATGAAGAAGGCCATTATGTACTAATAAAAGGGGCAATTCACCAAGAAGAAATACCTATACTAAATATTTATGCACCTAACCTTGGTACTCCAAGATACATGAGGCACGCATTGGCAAAACTGAACAGAGAAATCAATGTCTGTACTATAATAGTTGGAGAGTTCAATATATCACTATCAGTATTGCATAGGACATCTGGACAGAAGATAAAATAAAGAAACATAGAACTTGAATAATAATAAATGAACTAGACCTAATAAGACATTGTAGAGCATTACACCCCCAAAAAGCAGGATATACATTTTTTCAAGGGCTCATGGATCCTTCTCCAGGATAGATCATATGTTGGGTCACAATACAGGCCTCAAACAAATTTTAAAAGATTGAAATTATACAAAACACTTTCTTTGACCTAACACAATGAAGCTGGAAATCAACAGTGGACAGAAAAGGGAAAATTCAAATATATATGGAGATTAAACAACACACTCTTAAATAATCAGTAGGTCAAAGAAGATATTGCAAGAGAATTCAGCAAATATATTCAGATGAATGAAAATGAGAAAACAACATATCAAAACCTATGGGATACCACAAAGGCAGTGCTCAGTGGGAAATGTATAAGCCTCAATGCTTATTTAATAAAAGAAGAAAGAGCTAAATTTGAAGATAGACCTGCACACCTGGAGGATCTAGAAAAAGTATAGCAAACTAATCCAGAACCAAGCCAAAAGAAAGAAATAGTAAAGATCAGAGCAGAAATAAATGAAATTGAGAAGAAAAAATAGAATCAACAAAACCAAAAGTTGATTATTTCAGAAGATCAACAAAATCAGCAAACTATTATCTAGACTGACAAAGAAAGAGAGAGAGAAGTTGTAAACAAATAAAATCAGAAATGAGAGGGAGGGCATTACCAATGACCCCACAGAAATAAGAGTGTTCATAAGTGGATAGTATGAACAACTGTAAGCCAAAAAACTAGACAATGTAGATGAGATGGACAAATTCTTTAAAACACACCAACAGCCTACACTGACCCTAGAAGAAAAGAAGACCTCAGAAAACCAATCACAAGTAAAGAGATTGAAATAGTCATCAAAAACCTTCCAAAAATGAAAAGCCCAGGACCAGATGGCATCACAGGTGAATTCTACCAATCATTCAAAGACAATCTTATACCAATGTTGCTCAAGCACTTCAAAAATTTGAACAGGAAAAAATGCTACCAATCTCATTCTATCAAGCCATAATCATCCTAATACCAACATCAGATAAAGATACCAAAAAAAACAAAATTACAGACCAAAATCTCTAATGACTATAAATGCAAAAATCCTCAACAAAATACTTGCAAACTGAATCCAAAAGCACATTAAAGGAATTATACACCACGATCAAAGAGTCCTCTGCAAGAATGGCCACTATTAACAATTCAGATAACTACAAGTGTTGGAGAGGACATGGAGAGAAAGGAATGGCTCTTCACTTTTAGTGGAAATGTAAGAACGATACAGCCACTATGGAGGACTATCTCAATTTCCTAGGGAATTTGAATATATATTGGCCATTTGACCAAGCAATATCACTACTAGGTATATACCCAGAAGAACTAAGAGAAGTGACACGAACAGACATCTGCACACCAATGCTCATAGCAGTGTTATTCACAATTGCCAAAAGATGGAAACAACCCAGGTGTCTATTAACCAATGAATGGATAAACAAATTGTAGTCTATACACATGATAGAATATTAGGCAACAGTAAGAAGAAATGAAATCGTGATGAATATGACAACCTAGAAGACATTATGTTGAGTGAAGCAGGCCAGACACAAAAGGACAAATACTGTATGACTGTGCTATTATGAACCAAATATACTGTGTAAACTCATGAAGTTAATAATTAGAATATAGTTGACCAGAAAATCCAATGAGGTTAAAGAATGTAAAGCTGAGGGTTACTCTGTGCAGAATTGGTTAAAAGGTTGTAAATATTTGGAATGCAATAGAAATGGTGAAAGCACATCATAGAGTTTTTAACAAGCAGAATTATTATATGGGTATGAGAGTGGTTGAAAGGGAGTCTAAGCACATGTATATTACTAGAAGGAAATCCTAAAAATATAACATGGGACTGTATAACACAGTGAAGCCTCATGTGAAATATGAATATGGGTAATATTTCATATATGACTGTTTTTACAAAATATAACTATAAATAAACTAGAAAGACAAAAACAGAATAGCAGCTATGTACTGCAGGAGAAGCATTGAGAGATTGAGAGGTGAGTTTCTTTTGTTTGATTTTTGGGGTTTTTAAAATTATTATTATTGGAATAATGAAAATGCTCTGGATATGATTAAAGTAATGAATGTACAACTCTGTGATTATACCAAATACCACTGATTATACATTTTGGATGGATTTATGCTTTATTAATATGTATTAATAAAATTAATTTGTTTAAAAAAGAGAAAACATATAAATAGAATCACAAAAATTAAAAAATAAAAAGTAAAATGACAACAGATGGACCAACTAGAAAGCAAGAGCAAAAGAATCATAGGAAACATTTACAATAAAACAGGTTGAGAGGAAGCGGATGTGGCTCAAGAGATTGGTCTCCGGTCTACCATATGGGAGGTCCAGGGTTCAATTCCCAGGGCCTCCTAGTGAAAGGCAAGCTGGCATGCATGGTGAGCTGGTGCAAGCGGAGAGCTGGTGCAGCAAGATGACACAACAAAAAGAGACACAGAGGAGAGACAATGAGAGATGCAGCAGATCAGGGAGCTGAGTTTGCACAAGAGATTGCACAGCCTATCTCCACTCTGGAAGGTACCAGGATCAGTTTCAGGGCCACCTAAAGAGAAGACAAGGAGACACAGAGGAACACACAGAAAGCAGACAGCAAGCACAAGAACAATGAGGGAGGGGGTGGGGGGTGGAATAAATAGATGAATTAATCTTAAAAAAACAACAACTAGTGGACAATGCGTCCCCTAAAACACCAACATACTATCAGCCGGGAACAAGCCATCAATAGTTACAAAACATGCTTTGTATTAGCATTTGGTAGAAGAAAACAAAGGGAAGAAAGCAGTGCTTAATAGGCCTGAGAAAAAGAGCACCCCCAAATAGCCTATTAACTGGAAAGAACAGATATATAGTAGCTAAAGTGGGAGGGGATTTGCATGTAAATGGAAAGGGCCTGGGTAAGAAGGTCTAAAGGTGATGGAGCAGTTTAGCTCCTGTGAATTCTTGTAACTGACCAATCAGGTCTTCTTTCCAGGAAAAGGGCCCACACTGCAGAGAAAATACTGAAAGGGGAATTAAAATTGAACAGGGAAGGAGCAATAGAGAGGAAGGAAAAAGAACTTCCAGATAATAGGGAATTTTCATAAGAGCCAAGAAATCTCAGAAAAAAAATCTGTGATATTTAAATACTAAAGGAAAACAACAAAAGAGAGAGCTCTGTGAAGTTAGAAAAGCTATTGTGAACTCCACCTTTTTCTTAAAGTTCAGGGAGGAAAAAAGTGAAAAGGCAACCTACAGAATAGATATATGAGATATATGTGCAAACCATATATCTCATAACAGTTTAATATCAAGAATACATAATAATTTCTACAACTCAACAACAACAAAAAGACAAAAAACCAAATTTAAAAATAGGTAAAAGAACCAAATTGACATTCTTGCAAACATGATAAATAAATGAGCAATAAATACATGAAAAGTTGCTCAATATCATTAGTCATTAGGGATATGCAAATCAAAACTACAATGAGAGAGCACTACACTCCTACTTGGATGGTTATAACTGAAATGTCAGATAATAACAAGTGTTGGTGAAGAGGTGGCACATTCAGTACCTTACATACTACTGGTGCAAATATAAAGTGATGCAACCACTTTGGAAAACAGTTTGGCAGGTTCTAAAATAGGTAAACACAGAATTACCATTTGACCCAGAAATTCCACTCCTAGGAAAATGTAAACATGTCTACACAAAAATATATACATAAATATTCAGAGCAGCATTATTCATAACAGCCAAATGGTAGGCACAAATCAAATGTCCACCAACTGAGGAATGGATAAACAAAGTGTGGTATATCCATATAATGGAATATTATTTGGCCCTAAAAAGTAATATAGTACTGATATATGATACAGCAAGGATGAATTTGAAAACATGCTAATTGAAAGAAGCGTCACAAAAGACCATATATTCTATGATTCTTTTTATATGAAATTTCCAGAATAGGTAAATCTATAGACCTGGAAAGTGGATTAGATGTTACCTAGAGCTGAGGTGCCGGGTGAAGAGAAGTTGGGGGAATTGGGGAGAGAGTGATAGCTAAAGGGTACGGGTTTTGTTTTTAAAGCAATGAAGATGTAAATTGTAGTGATGGATACACAACTCTGTGAATATATTAAATGCCATTGAGTTATACACCTTAAGTGGATAGATTGCATGGTATGTGAATTCTATCTCAATAAAGCTGTTACCAAAATAAAAAAGAAGAAGAGTTTGAGGACATAGAGGTTTCAACTGATGACCCTGAATTCTAGAGTGCACATTAGAAGAGTTTGGAGATTCAAGAGTGGAATGGACATTGAGGCAGACTAGGGGATCTCCACATGAAAATGTGGATAGGAGCCTAGGGAAGGAGGGATTTCCTGCTTGGGATATAAACAACAACTGTCACAGAAAGGGTGGTTCAATTCTAATTTTAGATTCCCTGAGTCTGGCAAGTTTTAAAGGGTAGCCAGGGAATTGATGATGGAGGATGGGGTCATTCTCCCCAGAAAATAGTTATCTGTTTTCATGGAAAAATATTCACATGGGACTATAAAATAATTCCCGTTGATGACAAAGTCCAAATTACCATCTTCACGTATCTTTCATTTCAAAAAGTAGCTGGTGTGGGAATAAACCTAAAGATGTTTTTAATTTCCTATGAAATAAGAGACAATGGGGATTTTGGACTCCTATTGACTTTTAGCGGACCATGACCCATTTCTCATCACCCCTTTGCTGTAAATAGCTCCTTCCCAACTGGGTTGTAAAGTTTCCCATTCTCTGTTTTTGACCCAGGTCTTATCACAAGCCTGTGGAGAGAAATTCCTTGTGTTTAACAGCTCCAGCCAGACAAGCCTCAATTAGCTCTAACCACAAAAATACGACAGATGAAAGAAAGTTAACCTAGAAGCAAATTTTGCCTAATTATAATGAAAATCACACTTAACTGAAACTGCAATGGACTAACCCACTAGAATAGCCCCACCCTTAACTTGTTAAAACTTTCACCTCCCTCTTTGAAGAATAATGAGGGAATTATGGAACCCAAGGACCAGTTCCTGCTTTCCACTCCCACCGCCCCACAGAACTCAGACTAGCAAAGCATGAGCAAAAAACAACCTGGAACCATAAGTTTGAACGCTTACTAACCAATCTCAATGTGCCAACAGCTCTAATATCGCTATCCCTACCCCCCCCTTTTTTAAATCCATTAAATATCCCTCACCTTTTCTGCTCAGGGACACTGGTATGAGCAAAATGCCCACCCTGCCCCCCAACCGCTACCCCTGTTTCTGTTAAGGATAGCCTTTGCTAAATAAACATTTTCTCATCTCAAATCTCGGTATCTACTGATTAAATATAAGCACATTGGGCATAACTCACTTTGTGTCCACAACAGCTTCTCATGGGACAAGCTCTCTCAGCTCACCGCATTTATTGTGCCTTCTTAGGAAGAATCACAGCTGGAACTTGCCTTGTGGTTCATCTCAGATACAGCCCCAGGATGTGTAGCACTGTTTATATCTGGGGGAGGAACACACAGATGTTACAATAGATGCATAATTCCTTATGACAGTATGCTAATTTTAAAAATTACAATAAAGAATAGCATACAAAGGAAAATAAAAAGAAAATAATGAAATAGACCACAAATATACAATAGGGGATCAAAAGAGACAAAAGTCAATTCTTTGAAAGGACTAATGACATTGATAAAGCTCTCGCAAGAATGTTCCAGATAAAATGAAACAAGTAATAATCAATATCAGAAATAAAATAGAAATAGTACTCGGGCTTTTTAAAGATTAATAAGATAGGAAAACAATTTTATGCCAAAAATGTGAAAATTTAGATGAAATGAGAAAATATTAGAAAATTAAAAATTTACTAATATTTGCACAGAATAAATAAAAAGGCTTGAACAGTCCCACAACCAGGGTGACACTAATATGCCATAAGAACCAAGGTGCTTTTGAGATAGAAAGGAGCAGACTACCGATAATTTTCCCAGGAGATGAGGAGACATCAGGGCTGTTTCAGACAAACTAGGATATATGTTTAACCAACCTATAGCTGTTATTTAAATTGACTTGGCAATTCAAAACCTTCCCATGAAGAAGATTTCAGGCACAAATGACTTCACTGGAGAATTTTACTTAAAAAACTAAAGCAGAAATGACTCAATTTTATGTATACTGTTCCAGTGATGAATAAAAGAAATCATATCTTCCAGCATATTTGATAATGCCAGTAAACCTGTGATGTCAAAAAACTGACAAGGCAGTATTTAAAAAGGAAAATTATGGGCTAATCACACTCATGAAGTAGATGCAAAATTCCTAAGCACAATGTTAAGAGACTAAATACAGGAATATATAAAAGTTGGGTTTATCTCAGGAATGAAAAATAGGTTTAACATTAGAAAATCAATCTTTGTGAATCACCACATTAGCAGATACAGGCAAAAAGTCATAAAATCCATAATCCTCTCACTAGATGCAAAAAAAAAGTATTCTATAAAATTATAGAGAAAGAAAGAGAAAAAGAATTACATATGTGTATATAAATGATTGGGTAGATATTATATTATTACTCTCAGGTGTGCAACAGCTTCCAAACCAATGTTCAGAACCTAAATAATATATTCAGATTTCCTGCTTCTTTCTTTGGTCAACCTAACACTCTTCAGATGGTGGCAAATTGTGAGTATTTGGGGAATACCAAAATTATATTGCATCTTAAAGAATAGCATTC
>JAQZBX010022187.1:0-31746 GCA_029593785.1 Cabassous unicinctus | reverse complement strand
TACATACTATGGGTGATTAAAAACCTAACAGAATTTTTCCAAGGATTTTAGGTCTATGGAAATTAGTGTAGAAGGAGAACTCAACATTATAAAGATGCCTATTTATTTTCTTAAAGGATATTTAAAGTTATGATGGCTCCTATAAAAAATTAATATGGTGAATAATTGTATGATGAGGAAAGGCATATTTCCATTAACCGTCTCAGATTAATGACTCGAAATAGAAAGTGTTATAAATGTCCAGAGCACTTTGTCTGCACCTTACCCAGGGTTTCTTTTGAACTTTTATGTGGTAATAAATGAAAGTAGAATAGTCATTACCAAAGTATAAAGACCCTGATATGCTGTCATCCCTCCCATTATTTCCCATAGTGCCTTCCACTTATTTCTATGTGTGAGGGTTCCAAAAATTTACATGGCAAGGTTGCTTCCCTCAAGGATTACATATTTTTGCAAGAAATAAAATTTGAATATATTGATGAATTGTTAAATTACTTTATTGATTCATGAAAATCTCTCCAAAAGAGGTAACATTTAAACTGTGATTGAAAGATTTAGAAAGAGTTAGCCAGGATGTGGGAAGTATGACAGGAAGGAAACATTTCAGGAAGAGGTAGCGGAATATGCTCATTGACTTTGTGGAGAAGACATTCAATATGTATTTGCTGAATGATATTTTGAACTGATAGCTAGAACAATCGATAGTTTTTGACCTTCTATTAAAGGATTGAACTGCAGGAGAGGGAGGGAAAAGGCTAGATTGATGATGTTTAATGGCAAGTAATGATATTGTAGGGGAGCCTCAACTATAGAGGAAAAGCTGTCCAGAGAAAACACAAGACTCCCTTTAAAAAGAATCATGACTGTTCTCACCCAAATGTAACACTTTTATTGGCTTCAGGAGGATTCTTTTGCTCAAAAACATTTCCTCTGAAATTCCAACATTAGAGATTTATGCATGTCTTAAGAAGCTCAATTTTTAAAATGTCAGTAGTACTTGAGGTTAAGCAGAGTAATAACTCATCCATGGTTTGGTGTGGAATCCTGTATTAGGGATGCTTTCTTTCTCTTTATGGCTTAATGATACCAATTATGACTGGGAAATGGGAACTTCCATGAGAGGAAAATGGAAAGGTCACCCTTTCTCTTTGAATTATCAGAGAGGGATCTGTGCAAAGAACAGACAGCTGCAAGGGGCTCTAGAAAGACATGTGGTGCAGAGAGGGATTTGTATGGCATATCACATGTGAACTCTGCCTTTTCACTAGATAACTCAATCAAGTGTCACTAATTCAGTTTTGTTTTACTTTGTTTTCAAATACTATTGCATTTTGAATGCTTTTACATAACTGTACATTTGATTGACAATATTTCATTCAGAAGATAGACTATACTATGCTCAGTTTAACTCCTTTTCTGTAAAAATGACCTCTCTAACCATAATAAAGATGCCAGTTACTACTAATTAGAATATCAGTAGCCTATTGGAAGCTTATTATATAGTGTAGACAGGGGAGCAAGAAAAAACACACTCTACTTCCAGATTTCCTATTTAATAACAAGGAGTTACTAGTAATTTCTTATTTTATAACCAGGAATTTATGATGGTAAAAGGCCAAGAAAGCAAAAATGTGATACAATTAATTAACAATACTAATACTAATGGAAGGAAGAATGGTTTGAAATTTAAATAAATCTGAGTTTGAATTTTAGAAAGTATTTGGAAAAACTATTACTTTTTTGAAAATAATATCAATTAAATTATCTGACCTGTATTTCTCCCACTAGTTAAACTTGTATACCAACTATTTTATAGGGCTGTTTTGAGAAATATGTAAAGTAAAGCTTTTAACAGAATGTTCTATACATATTATGTGATCAACTAATTATAATTAATTTAATCATTATAATGAAATTGTGATGCAACTCAAGTTACCATTCAAGACAGGACCAAGTAAAAGTGAAAAGAGTGAAGAACAAAAGATCTGTGAAAGAGAAGATGCAAAAATACTAGTGAACCCTTATAGAGAACTTCCCATGTGTCAGGAATTGACTTTTCCATTTATCAATTCATTTAATTCTTACAATAATACAATGAAATAAGTGGATTATTATTTTTATGTTTTATGAATGAGGAAATTGAAGCAAAGATAAGTCATCTTGAACAGTGTTAAAACCAAAACTTAAAAAAAAATACTAAATAACAGAGCCAGTATTGGATCAAAGCAATTTGGCTTAAATTAGGCTCTCAAGCATTACATGATAATTCCCCTGTAATATTTTAAATTCCTTGCACACACTCAAAAGTCATTTTTATTTTATATTAAATATGCTAGCATTAAAACTGCTGGCATCATATTGTAATTAATTACTTTGTTGATAATCTTGTGGAAAGTATCAAAAGGTTAATTGAATTAATTAGGGAATATACTTGGAATTAAAGCTTTTTAAAATTCAAAATGGGTAGGATTCAATACATAGTTACAACTGATGACTGTTTGATAACTCAATATACATTACAAATGTACCAAGAGATTATTTAATATATACTATCTATTTATGTGTGCAAAGTTTCTCATGACAATTAATTACTACTAATTTAGCACACATAACAAGAATAAAAAAAAATGTTCTTTGGAGGTAGATGAGAAAACCAAACATTCAGATGAATACACTTTCTCCTGTCAAGTAGTCACCTTTAGAAGCGAGAAGCTTATTGGCATGATGCTAACTTTCTTTGTTTTTATTATTTTGTTTTGTAAGAAGTCCACAAATCTGAGATAAATTTAATAATTTTAGTATTCTCAATGGTAGCAAAATTTCCTCCTTATATTTAGTTTTTTCTTTCTTTCTTTCTTTCTCTTTCTTTCTTTCTTTCTTCCTTCCTTCCTTCCTTCCTTCCTTTCTTTTTTTCATCTATCTATTTTTATCTCTCTGCATCTCCATCTATATATCCTTTTTCTTCATGTAGCATTTAATACTTCCAAATTGCTCATGTCCTTCTTGTCAGAAAAATGATTGGGAGAGATCAGCAAAACTCCTGTCATCTTTGTGAATAGTGGGTTGATGATCCATGTTATTAATAATTCAAATGTACCTTGAGGTGATATATTGAATATGTTGCTTCTCTCAGGATGATATGGCAATTCAAAGAAGGGAAAAATTAATGAATATCCAAATTTTAAGCAATTTACGTCAGAACTATCATTTATTTTTGTAGTCCTTATGAAAGGAAGAAACTTTCTAATACATGCCTATTGTTTTGTGGATGTACTGATTTGGGTCACAATGCAGTAAGCACACTCCACCAATCTCTCACTGATTACAACTAAAAGACCTGGACAGAATACATAAAATATCAGAAGACTCTGAAATATGGTTAGAGTAGATGGACTGGAAAGGATAGTGTAGGACTTGAAGGCAACTCAGCAGTGGATTCTCCACTGTCACCCCTCCCATCACCACCAGTGAGGTGGAGGTGACATCTAGGGGCAGAACACACTGGGACTCTCACACATCAGAACAAAGCAGGGGCCCTTGCCTTCAATCTTGGCACTCAGTAGCATTACACTGGCAAAAGAAGAGGGAAGCTTCTCAGCCTGAAGGAACTCTGGTAATAACCACAAGAAATAAAGTGCTACAAAATACAAACTAAATTCTAAAAGGACAAAAATACTAAGTTGCGACATGTGTCAGGTGCTTTTATGTCCCTTTATATACTTATTTCCCCCTTTTAAAATCGAGGCATAATTTATATACAGTGAAATGAACAAATTTGTGGGTAGATTCTGAAGAATTACAACCCACATGCCTATCAAAATACAGAACATTTTCACCACCCTAGAAAACTGCCATGTGATGCTTCCCAGTCAATTCCTAGAGTTATCAGAGGCAACTGCTATTCTGATTCTATCACCACAGATTAGATTTGGTTTTGGGTAGAATTTCATATAAATGGAATCATGTAAAATATACATTTAAATTTCTGGCTTTAACTCAGCATTCTGTTTTTGATATTCATCTACTGTGTTGTATGAAAAAAGTAGTTCATTCCTTTTTATTGCAGAGTATTATTCAGTGTATGAACACACCATATTTGTTTATTTTCTTTTGGGTTGTTTCCAATTTTTATCTATTGTTAACAAAGCTGCTATACACATTTCCGTCTATTTTGGGGTATGTCTGTTTTCATTTGGAAGGTAGGAGGAAGAAATAACTAGGGGTGAAGTTTCAGAGGAAAAGAATAGGTATATGGTATATGTTTAGCTCTCTAAGAAACTGCCAAATAGTTTTGCAAAATGGTTCTGCCATTTTGCATCCCATAATCAATGTATGAGACTTCTTGAAACATCACATCTTTTCCAATATTTTGTGTTGTCAGTATTTTTACATTTATTTATTCTAGTATAATAGGTATATCACATTATCACATTGTGATTTTAATATTCATTTCTCTGCTGACTAATGATTTTGAGCATCTTTTCATGTTCTTATTGGTAATTCAATATGTTGTTTTGTGAAATTCACTCTCAAATCATGTTCCCGTTTCTTATTGTTTCTTGATATGTTTACTATAGAATTGAAGGATTTCTTTATATATTCTGGCTATCTCTTTTGTCCAATATATGAATTATTTTCTCCAGATTGTGGCTTGGTTATTCATTTTCTTAACCATGTTTATTGATGAGTATCAATTTTTAGTTTTGATAAAGTCTAATTTATCAATTTATATTATTTTATGGTTAATGCATTCTGTGTCCTCTCTAGAATTTTTGTGGGCCTATCTGAAGAATGAAAAGATATTCTCCCATGATTTCTTCTGAAAGGTTTATGGTGTTTGCTTTTACATTTATCTTTGTGAAAAATCTTAAATTAATCTTTCTGTAATTTCTGAGATAGGTAGTTGTTTAAACAACATTTGGTTGAAAAAACTTTGCATTTCCTATTGAATTGCTTTAGCATGTTTGTTGAAAATAAATAGTCTGCAGTTTAAATTTATTTATGGATATTCTATTCTCTTCCATTTAGCTATTTATCCATTTATCTTTTTTTACCCCAATACCATACTGTCTTGATAACTGTCATTTTACGATGTCTTGAACTCCAACTTTGTTTTGCCTATACTAAGCCTGTATTAGTCAGTCAAAGGAGTGTTGATGCAAAATACCAGTAATTGGTTGGTTTTTATAAACGATATGTATCTGGTGTAGAAGCTTACAGTTACCAGGCTTAAAGCATAAGTTTCTTCCTTCACCAAAGTCTGTTGCCATATCTGGAGCAAGACAGCTGCCAACGTTTGCCAGGGTTCAGGCCTCTTGGGTTCCTCTCTTCCTAGGGCTCCGTTTCTCTCCAGGCTCAGCTACTCTGTTTCCTCCAAAAGGTCAGCTGTAGACTATGAGGCTCTCTAGCCTTTGCCTCTCTCCACAAGACCTGCTGTGAACCCTCAGGTGAACGGTTCATCTCTTTTCCTCGAGCCTTCTCTCCTTCCTCACAACCAAGGTCCTCTGTGTGCTTATTCCCTTGGGCTCCAGCATTAAACCTCAGCATCAGAACTTCAATATCAAAACTACTCCAACTCTGTCCTTGGCCATGTCTTTTATCTTTGAGACCCCACCCACCAAGGGGCGGGGCTTAACACCCTTCTGACATGGCCCACTCAAATCCCTAATCATAACTTAATCATGCCCAGATGAACAGACCAGTTTACAAGCAGAATCCAATATCTATTTTTGGAATTCATAACTATATCAAACTGCCAAACTGCTCCAAGGCCCTTTGAAGATGGAAAAAAATTAGAATCACCTTGTCATATTCTACAAAACTGCAAACTGGGGTTTTACTGGAATTACATTGACTACAAATACCAATGTAGGGAGAAGAAACAAAAAATACTGAGTCTTTTAATCCATGAACATAGTGTATTGGTTTTCTAGAGATATGTACTGCAGAAAAATATATAAATAAATTTAACCCATTCTTATGGGTGTGAACTCTTATGAATAAGAATTTTCATAAGGTTACTTAAGGTAAGGTGTCACACAAGTGAATCAGGATGTGTCTTAGTCCAATTACTGGCCTTATAGGGCAGGTCACAGAGAGAGAAAGCCAGAGGGAATAGCCAGAAGTTCAAAGTAAACAGAACCTGGAAGAGAAGAGGGAGAAACCAGGAGAGGCTGCCATGTGTACTGCCATGTGTCAGAAAAGCCAAGGACCAAGGATCATGTCACAGTATTCTGGGAGAAAGCATTGTCTTTCTGATGCCTTGATTTTAGACTTCTCCTAGCTTCAAAACCATGAGTTAAAAGAATTGTCATTGTTTAAGCCACTCTATTGCATGGTATTTGTTTTGGCAATGAGGAAACTAAAATGATATACCTCTCCATTTATTTATGTCTTTTAAAATTTCTCTCTACAGTGCTTTATGACTTTCTTTGCAGAAGTTTTGCACATCTTTCTCAGTATATCCCTAAGTATTAAATTTTGTTCAGCTATTGTAAATGGTGTGATTTTTCAAAATTTTCCTATTTGCTCATTTTTAATTTATTGATGTGAAATTGATATTTAATATTGATGTTACAACCTAAGTTCAGTTTGTTTTGTGGTGGTTTGAAGCTGCATGTACCCCAGAAAATTATGTTCTAAAATTTAATCAGTTATGGTGGTTGTTAACCCATTTTAAGTAGAATCTTTTGATGTACCTATTTCAGTTAAGTTGTGATGCACCACAGTCAGGATGAGTCTTAATCTTTTGGCTGGAGTCCTTTACAAGAGAATGAAATTCAGAGAAAGAAAAAGCCATCGAAGCAAGAAGCTGAAATCAATGAAACCCAAAAGAGTAGGGAGAGACCAGAAAATGCCACATGTACCTTGCCATGTAGCAGAAGTGCCAAGGATCATCAGCAGCCAGTCTTCTGGAAGAAAGCATCACTTTAGTGATGCCTTGATTTGGATATTTTCCTGGATTATAAACATAAGTGAACAGATTCCCATTGATTAAGCTGAACTATTTCATGGTATCATCTTTGAGCAGTCTAGGAAACTAAAGCAGATTTTTATATCAGGAGAGTGGGCAGCTTCTATTACAAATGCAAAAAAAAAGTGGAAAAAGCTTTGGAATTGGTTAATGGGTAGAGGTTGGAAAAATTGTAAGCTGTTTGATAGAAAAGGCTTAGATTACTTTGAAGAGACTGTAGGTAAAAATGTGGACACTAAAGTTTTTTTCTGATGCAGTCTTAGAAGGAAATGAAGAATGTGCTATTTGACACTGGAAGAAAAGTGACCCTTATTTTAAAGTGCAGAGAACTTGGCAAAATTGAGCTCTGTTGTCTAATGGAAGGCAGAACTTGAGAGTGATGAGCTTGGATATTTAGCTGAGTAGATTTCCAAGCTAAGTGTGGAAGGTGCAGTCTGGTTTCTCCTTGCAGCTTATAGTAAAATGTGAGAGAAAAGTGATAAGCTGAGAACTGAACTCCTGGCAGAAAGAAATTAGAAATTGATTGATGTTAAAAAATTCTAAGATTCCCAAAAATGAGTCCCCACAGAATAGTGCTGCATGTGAGGGTTTAACTGAACAGGGATCCAATCAGCCATTTCAGGGCAAGTCAGGATTGGAGGTTAAGTTATCCAAGGAGGATCTTTGGAAAGTCCTGTTGTCTGATAGTTTGGACCCATTTGTACTACATACAAAACTGATACTTTTCTTGCACAATTTGTATGAACAGAGCCACTGCCAGCCTGTACTAAAAGGGACAGAGAAGGGGCAAATTGAAGGCAAAATCACTTCAAAGGCAGAACCGTGGAAGCTGAGGTCTGGACCGAAGACATCTTCTCATACCAAGAGTGCAGGTCCACTGATTTGTGTGGAAAAGGTGAGTCTGCCCTAGTGCTTGGAGGGGACAGGTCTTCCACTCCATTGTTCAGGAAGAGTGCTGCCACCTCAATGTTCAGAGAGGGTTGAGTTTGTGTCCTGGGGATTTTAGGGAGTCTGGCCACCATCCCAATGTTCTGAGAGGGTTGAGCCTATGCTCCAGGGATTATGGAGATTCTGGCCACCACCCCAATGCTTGGAGAGGGTGGAACCTTCACCCCAGTGTTCCTGAAGAGCAAGACCACTGTGCAGGTGCTTTTTATGGGTTGGCCTGGAGGACAAAATTTCACTCCATAGAGAATTCTAGGACCTTGTAATCTAATGGAGCATGTCCTGCTAGGTTTTAGAATTGTTTGTGACCAATGACCCGTTTTCCTTCCAATTTCTCCCTATGAGAATGGGAATGTTTATCCTATGCTTGTCCCTCCATTGTACATAGAAAGCTGGTAACTTCTTCTCTAGGTTTCACAGATCCACAGATGGAGGAGAATTATGCCTTGGGACAGACTGAATTTGGTAAGTCTGTACTAAGCATTGTTTCTGAAATGACTTAAGGCTTTCAGAATATTGTCATGGAATGAATGCATTTTGCATATAAAAAGAACATGTCTTTTGGGGGGCCAGAAGGTGGAATGTGGTGATTTGAAGCTGTATATACCCCAGAAAAACATGTTTTTAAATTTAATCCATTCTTGTGGTTGTGAACCCATTGTTTACTTCAGTTAAGTTGTGACCCACCTCAATCAGACTAGATCTTAATCCTCTTACTGGATGTCTTTACAGAGGTGAAATTCAGAGAAAGAGACAGAAAACTATGGAAGCAAAAAGTTGAAATCAATGAAACCCAGAAGAAAATGGAAAGACCAGAAGATTCTGCCATATTCTTTGCCATGTGACAGATGAGCCAATGTCTCCAGCAGCCAGTCTTTGGGATGAAAAGATCACCTTGATGATGCCTTGATTTGGATATTTTCCTGGTCTCAAAACCCTGAACAAATAAATCCCCATTGTTTAACCTGACCCATTTCATGGTGTATGTTTTGAATATCCTAGGAAGTATTTTACATTGCTTAGAATTTTATATGGACATTCTCATTTTACTTTACGTAAAAGGATAATTTTACTTCTTCTTTTCTAAACTTCTTGATATCTTTCATTCCATCCTCTTCTGCCTCTGTATTTTTTTTTTTAATCCTCATTGCTCTGGATAGGACTTGCTATTTAATGTTCAATAAAGCCTTTAAAGGCATTCCAGCCTTTAATGATTATACTGATTGTGGGATTCCTGGGAAATGTCACTTGGTTGTGGTGAATTAGCTTTTTCTATATTATTGAATTCAATTTTCTGACATTTTAATAAGGATTTTTATATCTGTATGCATGATGAATTTGTATACTACTCTGCACACAAAGAGTTTATTATTTGGACAAAGACTCAGAAAGAATCCTACGAAGATTACTGGAGTCCCATTACTGTGAAACTACTCTGTTATCATGTCTTTCAGTTTCCATGTGACTCTGCATGCCTGAAGTCTAACCTTCTGTTTCCTCTTTCCAGCAAGATCATGGCTGTCTTTTGGGCTCCACTGACTCAGTTTAGAAGTTCCTTCAGACAGAATCATCGGGTGCATATAGAGCTCTTGTGAGTTTCCCTTTTCTAAAGGATGATGGAATTGTGCTCCTTGTTATACAAGGCCTGAAAACAGTTGCAGCATATAATATGCCCAATTCTCTAGTAGTTTACAGTGGGAGGATACATTCAATGCATATTACTGAACTTTGAAAGAACCAAGAATCTCTTATTATGAACGTTTAGAGCATTGATATGAAAACTCCTCCATTCCACAAAGAAAGTTCATTTTAAAAGCATCCTTTAAAATCCCTGAATACATCTTTATTCATTTTCATTGGATTTACATATTTGAAGACATATCTTTTAGCTTAAATGTGCTTTTAATTTTATGCATGCCCACATATTTTTTTGAAAACCCTGGGGGTTTTGCCTTTCCCCTATAGATTTTACATAGGAAGTTTGTGGTAAGTCTCTTTTTATTATTTTCAATATGCAATGAGGATAAAAAGAAGTGTATTTTTATGAATAAAGAAGACAGTTTTCATAATTTTACTGGTTATCTAAGAATTCCCCTATACTACTATGACATGTAAAATCACCTAAAAGACATTCATATTTACTTTTACTTAAAATTCATGTTAATTTTACTTTCCAAACATTCATTTTGGTCACTGTATATTTCTCAAGTACATGTAAAGTTAAAGTCACTAAGATTTCCTTTCTATTCTTCATGTTAAATGCCTGGCAAGTTGACATGCTGGAAGTACAAGAGCAGATGAATTAAGTGGACAAAACATACCTAGACCATAACTGATGATAGAGTTAAGTTCTACCACGAGTTTTCACATTTGAATTCCATTTTTCTTGTCTCCATTCTTGTTTTAGAAGCAAAGCCCAGAATACCCTAAATAATTGAGTCAGAAGTAACTTTATAGCATAAATTATTCTGGTGCTCTTCTAGCTATCATGTGATGCTATTTTATTACTAGAAGCTTATTAGCTACAAATTGAGTGGCATCTGGTCAACGAAGATGGTGGAGTAAGATACTCCAGGATGCCACTCCCCCATAGAATTTCTGACCAACTAGAAAACACTGGCAGAGCTCTTCCTTAAAATTCCAGAAAATAGCTAAAGGGTTGCAGTAACAAGGTGAGTGCTTAATCAAGAAAGCACAGCTTTAGATTATTTGTCCTGCCTATAGTGTCTAGATGTCTCTAGAGCCCTCAGGAGCCTCATTATTTGAGGCATTGTTTACTGTGGCATTCTATGAGATCCTGCTGAGATGTGCTTAAGCATAACCTCTGGGAATGACCTCCAAACACACTGTGAAATCTCTTAGACACAAAACCTCATTTGTATTTAATATTTCCCCCTTTTGGTCAAGGTCTTTTTCCAAATGTATCACTAGTTGGCACTTGGTAATAATTCCTCAGTGCCAGGGAGTCTCATCCCCAGGAGTCATGTCCCATGCCGGAGGGAAGGCAGTGTGTTTATATATTGAGTTTGGCTTAAAGAAAGGCCACATTTGAGCAACAAGAAGGCTTTCAGGAGGTAACTCTTAGCAATATATAATTGTCCTGCATGACATTGCAATGACGGATACAGGCCATTTTGTCAAAACCTATAAAATTGTGCAATGCAAAGTATAATGTATAATGTAAAATATAATCAATGGTTAGTAGCAATGGTTCAATATGTGTTCATCAATTGTAACAAATGTACTACAGTAAAGAAAGAAAGAGAGAGAGAAGGAAGGGAAGGAGGGAGGGAGGGAAGAAGGAAGGAAGGAAGGAAGGAAGAAAGAAGGAAGGAAGGAAGGAAAGGGGAAGAAAGGAGGAAAGGAAGGAAGGAGAAAAGGAAGGAAGGAAGCACAGCTTTAAAACAGTAGCAGAAGCTCCTAGCACCCTGGCTAGCCCTTATCCCATCATCTTCCCAGAGTGATGTGCAGCCATCTGCACTCCCTACTGGGGGTTCCTGGCCTTTTCTGGAGGGAGAAGAGTAACTGCTATGCAACTTCTGGGGTGTCTACATGTTGGTGCCAATCTGTCAGGTGGCAGCCTGAAAGACTGAATTAGGACATTTATCTTTTACTTGCCCTCCTAGGGCTTTCTCTGCAGGCAGAAACAATTTATGGATAGCTACAGTAGTGTAAAAGACAAATATGTTAAAGCAGCCTGGGGCAAAAAACTACCTTCTCTATATCATAAAAATCAGCACCTGGGACGTAAATAAAGTCCATTTTATAGGGAGTAGAGGGGATATGTGAATTTCTGTAAACAGAGGACTTTTTAAGGCCACAAGCCAGCACAAGCATAGGCTGAGATATAAAACCAAAAAGAAGGAGAGTATCATTCACTTCACATTTTCCTCTGGCTGGTATTCTTGATAGGAGGGCTAAACTCTGCAGGAGAACACTAGCCAAAGCAGAACCAATTTGCAAAGATTATGAACATATGGAAGGGATTTTATTTTGCTTTTTTATTATTTTGTTTGTTTGTTTTTGCTAGCTCCTGGACTCAAAGAAATCAAATATCACTAGTTGGATACAAACTTAAGCAACATACAGCTCAGGGTCTAAATCCCAGAGAAAACACTTTAAAAATTAAAATTAAATTTAAAAATTAAAATTAAAGATTGCAAGACAAACAAAGAAACAGGAGATGATGGTTCATCCAAGAAACAAGATAAAAATCCAAAAACCATCAATGTAGAAGACCAGGCTTTGGACATAACAAAAAATATTTTTTAAAATGATCTTAAACTTGCTTAAAGTGATAATGGAAAACATAGAAAAATAGTTAAAGGTTATCAGGAGAGAGATGGGAGAGCCATACTAATATCAGATAAAATAGACTTTAATTCAAAAACTGCTTCATGGCACAAAGAAGTCTACTTTATACTGAAATGGAGTCTTCTTCAACAAGAAGACATAACAATTAAAAATATATATGTCCCTAACAAGAGAGTTCCAAAATATATGAAACAAATATTGACAGATTTGAGGGATAAATGATGGTTCTATATTAATAATAGAAAACTTCATTACACCACTTTCAATAATGATTAGAACATTTAAGCAGAAAATCAATGAGTAAATAGAAGACATGAATGATACTATAACCCAACTAGACCTAACAGGAATGTGTAGAGCATTTCACAAACAGCAACAGAATACACAAACTTCTTTAATATACATGGATCATTTTCCAGGATAGGCGATATGTTAGGTTATAAACAAATCTCAATAAGTTCAAAACTATCCAAATCATGATTAACATATCCTTTCCAACAACAATGGAATGAAGCTAGAAACCAATAGCAGAGGGAAAATGGAAAATTCATTAATACGTAGAAATTCCTTATAAATATAGATGCAAAATCTTCAACAAAATACTAGCAAACTAATCTAACAGCACATTAAATAATTATACACTATAATCAATTGGGATTTAGCCCAAAAATGCAAGGGTTGTTCAACATAAGAAATTCAATTAATGTGATACACCACAATAAGAAAAAGAAGCAAAACAAAACAAAGCAAAATCACAAAATAGACAAAACCACCTCAGTTGAAGCAGAAAGGGCGTTTCAGAAAATTCTGCACCCCCTCTTCATAAAAAAAAAAACTCTCAGAAAATTATGAATAAAAGGAAACTTCCTCAATATGATAAAAGGCATTGAGAAAAAACTGACATCTAAACATCATATTCAATAGTGAAAGACTAAAAGTTTTCCCTCTAAGATCAGAAACAAGACAAAGATGCCAACTATCACCCCTCTTATTCCTATGTTTTCCTGGAAGTTCTATACAGAATAATTACACAGGAAAAAAGAAATGAAAGGAATAAAAATGGGAGTAGAAGTAAAATTTTCCCTATCTGTAGATCCCATGATTTGATAGGTAGAAAATCCTGAAAAATCTACAACAATGAAGATATTAAATTCATTCAGCAAAGTAGCAAGGTAGAATATCAATGATCAACATGCAAAAACCATTAGTGTTTCTATACACGAGTAAAGAACAATTTGAAGAAGAAATCAAGAAAAGAATTAATTTACAATAGCAAAAAAAAAATGAATCAAATATCTAGGAATAAATTTTACCAAGGATGTAAAGGACTTTTGCAAAGGCTACTACAAAATATTTCAAAATAAACGAAAGGAACTTCCAAATTCATGGATTGGAAGAATAATTATTAAGATGCCAAATCTACCAAAAGCAATTTACATAACCAAAGCAATCCCAATCAAAATTCCAAGTCTTCTTTGCAGAAATGGAAAAGCCAATCATGAAATTTATATGTAAGGATCAGTAGTCCTGAATAGCCAAAACCATCCTGAAAAAAGAAGAAAGAAGAACAAAAACCAGAAACTCACACTTTCCTATTTAAAATTTTATTAAAAAGCTACAGTGTTCAAAACAGCATGGTACTGGCATGAGGAGAGGCATAGACCAACATATTCTAATTGAGATTTGAGAAATAAAACCTCATATCTACAGCCAATTGTTTTTTTGACAAGGATTCCAAGTTCACTAAATTGGACAAGAATATCTCTTCAGTAAATGGTGTTGGTAAAACTGGATATCCATATGCAAAAGAATGAAGGGTGACCCTTACCTTACACAATATAAAAAAAATAATTCAAAGTTCTAAAGATAAGAACCAAAACAATAAAACTCCTAGAAGAAACCAAGAGGAAACATCTTTAGGATCCTGTGTTAGGAAATGGTTTCTTAGGCTTTATGCTAAAAGCACAAGCAGAAAAGAAAAAAAAAAAAAAAGATAAATGAGACTTCATCAAAATTAAAAACTTTTGTGCATCAAAGGACTTCATCATGAAAGTGAAAATACAACCTACAGATTGGAATAAAATATTTGGAAACCATATATCCTATAAGGGTTATAATCCAATGCATATTAAAAAATCCTACTACTCAGTAACTAAAAGACAAACAACCCAATTAAAAAATGGGAAAAGTTAGATATTTCACCACAGAAGATATACAAATGGCCAATAGCACTTGAAAAGATGCTCAACATCATTAGCCATTAGGGAAATGCAAATAAAAAACAAAGAGATATGATGACACACCCACTAGAATAGCTACTATTAAAGAAACAAAAAACAAGTATTGGAGTAGATGCAAGAAAATAGGAACAATTGTCCATTGTTGGTGGAAATGTAACATGGTGCAGCCACTATGGAAAACAGTTTGGTGTTGCTCAGGAAGTTAAGTATAGACCTACCATATGACCCAGAAATCTCACTTCTAGGTGTATTCCCAAAGGAATGGAGAGCAGGGCCTCAGACATTTTCCCACCAATATTCAGTGATATTATTCACAGTTGCCAAAAGATGGAAGCAACCCAATTGTCCCTCAGTTGATGAATGGATAAATAAAATGTGGTATATGCATGAAAGAGAATATTGTTCAGTTGTAAAAAGCAATGAACCTTGAATCATTATGTTGAGTGAAGTAAGTCAAGCACAAAAGGACAAATCTTGATTATATCACATATATGAAATAATTAGAATAAGCAAACTCATAGAGTCAGAAACTAGAACACAGGTTTCCAAATAGCAAAAGGGATGTCAATACAGATATTCTGTTTGGGGTGATGGAGAAGTTTTGGTTATGGATGATGCTGATGGTAGCACAGCACTGTGAATCTAATCAATTGAATTGTATATTTGAATGTGGTTAAGAGGGGAACCTTTAGATTGCATACACATTACTAGAATAATTTTTAAAAAATACTGTAGGACAAACAATGAACTCTAAAATAAACTGTGGGCTATAGTTAATTGTATAATTTTAATAATATTGCTTCATCAATTGTAACAAATGTACCACATTAATGCA
The DNA here is from genome assembly GCA_029593785.1 of Cabassous unicinctus. Taxonomy (NCBI): domain Eukaryota; kingdom Metazoa; phylum Chordata; class Mammalia; order Cingulata; family Chlamyphoridae; genus Cabassous; species Cabassous unicinctus. The sequence continues at coordinate 16,439 of JAQZBX010022187.1, read as the reverse complement.
ATGTGTTAATAACGGGAAAATGAGTGAGGGGATTTATATAGTAACTGTATTTTCTGCATGATTTTTCTGTAAACTTGCAACTGTTTCAATAAAAAATACATTAAAAATTTAATAACTCTCTGAAAATATTATTTGAGGCATCTCTAATATAAACACAATACTTATGTAGTTTGACCCTATGGATTTCCTAAGTTTTGCTCTTTAGGAAGACATTTTATTCAGAAATCCAGAGTAATTTATAAACATTCAGATGCAAAACAGATGCTAATGTGAAACATTTAAGACATTAAAAATAAACATTTCATACCCAGAGATAGGAATAATTACTTTCTTGTCAATATGTATGCAATTTGGAGTTAGATATATGTTTTCCCATATGGTCAAAAAGAATAAATAGCATGCATCAATTTTTCCCTTCACAGGTTTACAACAAAGCAGGTTGCTACTGAAATAAAACATGACGGAAATGTTCCTTTTTGTAAAGAAAGTATTTTTAGTTTGATTATAATACAATCAGAATACACATTTTATATAATATTTGAAAACTGCAAAATGTAGGGGAAAAGTATGATCCATACTATTTATATTATCTCATACTTTTGCCTTGAATAGTTTGGATATTAAGAATAATAAGGCAAACAAAATATTATCATTTCAAACTTCCTATATAAATGCTTTTCTTAGAAACAGCCATTAATAAAGTTTTAATGTAATTGTTTTTCTGTTTTGAGTGCTTGTGCATGTGTATATGTACATTTATAAATTTGCATTGTTGTTATCTTAATTTGTTGAGGCTTAATAAGTAGCATTTTTTAATCCAAAATGTGTACAAATTGGAAAATATGATAAAAGAATTTCAAATGCCATCCAAGCATTACTGTTATTTCTGATAAAGGCTAAGATGGAAGACACAGCTTAATATGGGAACAAAATGGGCCTAATAAATGAATCCCAGAGTTAGGCAGCTTGCCTCTCTGTGAAAACACTGGATGCAGGCAGTTTTTGCCACAGGTGAGCCTTGTTTAGGTAATACTTAAAACATTGGAGATTAAAGGCAAACTCCTGATTCCAGCAGATAGCTTGTTCCTAAGGGAAATAAGGGATTTCTTGAGGGAATATTTGCTAACTTTATTTACCCAAATCTATTTGTGGTGGGTTTGGAACTGTATGTAACCCAGAAAAGCATATTCTTAAAGTTAATCCATTCCTGTGGCTGAGGGTGAAATAGTCTTTTGATGAGGCTACTTCAGTTATGGTGTGACCCACCTCATTCAGGATGAGTCTTAATCCTCTTACAGGATGAGTCTTAATCCTCTTACTTTTTATAAATGGGGTGAATACAGATAAAGAGAGATAGCCACAGAAACAAGAAGTTGAAAGCAATGAAACCTAGAAGAGAAGGGAGAAACCAGCAGACACTGTCATCTGTCCTGACATATGACAGAGGAGTCAAGGGTCAGTGGCAGCCCATCTTTGGGAAGAAAGCAGTGTCTTGATGCCTTGATTTAGACATTTTTCTCATCCTCAAAACTCTAAGATAATTAATTCCCACTGTTAACAACCCATTTCATGGGGTTTGCTTTCAGCAGCCTAGGAAACGAAAACATTGTCCTTCCAAATTTATCAATCAGATGAATCACTCACTATACCTTCCCTGGGGCAGAATAAGTAAAGGGTCAGAGAGAGGCCAGTGATGTTGCACTAGTGAGCTTCTTTCATTTGGATGAAATTATTAGGAGTGGAGAATGCATATTCCCCCACAACACTGTAATATTTATTTATATGTTTGCTTGTCTTTTAAGTTTTTATTTGAATAAGGACGTCATGGAGATGACATGAAAACTTTGGATGCAATGGAGAGCCAGCTGGGCAGTGATGTCCAAGAATGAGAAGGTTTTTAAGTATATTCTAAGAGGAGACTTGGCATAGTGAAAAGACAGGTTCCAGATTTTGAGCATGATGGCTAGATTTCTTTACATGGGCAAGTCAATCAAAATTTTCGAGTATCTCCTTCAATAGTGAAATAAGAAGTATAATGCTAAACTCACTGAGTTGAAATGAAGATTAAGTAAAATCACATACACAAAGCACATGAAACATAGGTACTAAATAAATTATACCTGTTTTTAGTTCTTATTATTATAAACAAGTTCTGTTATTCAAATTTAGTTTCAATTATCATGGATTCCATGAGGCATTATATGCTAATTTCAAAATACTTAGTCAAATGATCATATAATAAATAGTTATAGTAAATTAAAATAAGCAGGTTGTGGACTAACTACATAGATGCTATGGTATGAAATAATTAATCAATCCCATAAATTAAAATATTTATAATATTAATTTAAATGCTTTAGCAAAATAGGTTATTTTATTAAACTGAATAAATTATCTGATGGTTTTGGTGTTTTAATGATATTGTTTCATTCATTGTGTAGCCAAAAGCTTTTTAAAGCAATTTATCAATAGCCATAGTTTGTCTATTTTCAGAGATAGCTCTGGGTAAAGTATTGCAGGTTTCATCCTTAAGTTAGGAAATGGCTCTCAAACTAATATTTTTCAATAAAAAAAGTAATTTCTCCTGTGGTTCGAGCCACTGGATACACGTGTTGATGAAAGTATGCAACTACCAGGCATGTGGGAAATCTATTCAAATATTATTTATGGCAGCAGCTCATTCCTTTTTTTAATTTTTTTAAATTTTTTTAAAGATACTTAGATTACATAAAATGTTACATTAAAAAAATGTAAGGGGTTCCCATATGCCCCACTCCACATACCTCCCACTTTTCCCCACGTTAACAACTTCTTTCATTAGTGTAGTACATTCATTGCAATTGATGAACACATTTTAGAGCATTGACACTAAGCATGGACTGTAGTTTACATTGTAGTTTACACTCTCTCCCACTCAATTCTGTAGGTTATGCCAGGATATATAATGACCTGTATCTGTCATTGCAATATCATTCAGGACAATTCCAAGTTGCAAAAATGCCCCCACTTTACACCTCTTTTTCCCTCTCCCTGCCTTCAGCACGCCAGTGACCACTTTCTCCACATCAATGATAAAATTTCTTCCATTGCTAGAATCACAATAAGTCTATTGTAGAATACCAGTATTTCCAGTCTAGTCCATATTTTATTCCCCAATCTTAAGGATTCTGGGATGGTCATTCCCACGCCACCTCTAATTGAGAGTGGGCTTCGATCCCATATGCCTGATGGATGGGACTCTCTTGTTTGCAGTTGTAGACACCAGTTCCTTGGTATGGTGGTTGTCCATTCTCACCTCCTTGTTAGTTGTCCTGGGTGAGTCCAATGAACTGGAGAGTAGGTGTTGCAACTCCGCTGAGGCTCAGGGCCCAGCTGACACATGGACAGCCCAAAGATTCAAGTCCCTTGGACATATACCTACCAACTCCAGCACCAACTTAGGTTCAAATAGAAGGGACAGAAGAGACATGTGTAGAGAAGTCACAACTGAGTCTAATTCTGTCACACTTGGGAGTACAAACTCCAAAGCAGGGTCCACTACCAAGGCACCAAACTCCTGAGCTATCTGTCAAGACCATAGGACCTGGGTGTCTCCAGAGTCCTCAGTAACTCCACTACTTGGGGTAGTATCTACTTTGGCGGTCTATGAGATCTTACTGAGACATGCATAAGCATTACCTCTGGGATGACCTCCCAACTCACTTTGAAGTCTCTTAGCCATATAAACTCATTTGTCTTTACCTTTTTCTCCTTTTATTCAAGGTCTTTTTCCAGTTTCATTGCTTGTTGGTGCTTGGTAGTAATCCCTTGGTGTCAGGGAGACTCATCCCCCAGAGTCATGTCCCATGCTGGGGGGAAGGTAATGCCTTTATATGCTGAGTTTTGCTTAGAGAGAGGCCACATTTGAGCAATATGGAGGCTCTCAGGAGGTAACTCTTAGGCACCCTACAACACTAGGTTAAGTTACAGTTTCAAGAGGAAAGGCTCATAAGCATAGTCATCAATATCAAGGGCCTACCAATGGACCATCCTTCTTCACTAGTCATTGCCCTTGTACTTAGGGGATTGTTGCTGTTCCATTAGAGAATGTGGCAGAGCTCTCCTAGATGGGAATTCAATATTTTTTCAGTAATTGTGTGAATCTCTACCCACTGTGACAATGCCCTATGAACATTTGAACACATTTATATACCTTATGTGTATGCCCGGGTGAACTTCCTCCCATCAATGACACCCCACACCAGCGATCCTCCCCTGCTACAGAGCAACTCATTCTTGTTCAGCAAAATGAGGTATCACCAGTTCTCAAGTGTTCAAGTTGACATATTATGACTCATTATAGAATGCTTGGAATTTTGGAATGGTGGATGTTTACTTCATATTTTCTATATCACTCAGGGGAATGCTAATGGACCAAAATATTTCCTTAGCTTATTGTGAACATATTAAACAAGCATTCTTTGATTTTCACTTATTTACTCATTCACGCATTTATTCATTAGATGAGTCATTCATTCAAAATATATGTATTAAGCACCTATTAACTAGCAGGCTTTGAGAACCAACTTTTCTTTATGTACTAAGATAGAAATTAATATCTTACTCTCCTTGATTACAAAAAAATCATAATCTTATAGAGTTTTTTAATAATGAATTTCTCCATTTTTGAGAGAAAGGGACTCATCCATTTATTTGATTTTATTGCATATATCATCCTTTATATCATTTAACATATCCTGACACATTTCTTGTTCAGATGATGTATTTACTCTAAGCAACACAAACTTGTATTTGCATCTTTGACAGCGAAGGAGAGACTGACTAATGGAATTGATGCTTGGTTTGAATAATGTAGGATGTTGTGACAATGACACTAGCAACGAATCTTAAATAATAGGACCTACATGAAGCAGTTTAAAAATATGTACACTATTGTCTCAGCCACAAACACGTTAGATTTCATTTCTGCCTCTACAATGCAGCTGAGTGTAATCCATCTTGATGACAGTTGGCAAGAGAGACAGATTTCTCTTAAAAGTATTTCCCAATTACCTTTTACTGCACGTGTGTGGCAAAAACCTAAGCAGTTTGAGGCATTTAGGATTGAACTGTGTGTTTGCTAGGTCATGTTCCTAGGAAGAGGAAGGAGATTGAAGGGTTTGGCATGAATTAGGTGTTCCCTCTCTAGCTTGTAAAAATTAATTTCCTATAGTAAATGGTCTGGGGATACTTCGTTATAACACGCTCTGGTAGTTGTGGCGCACATTGCTAATGGGGCTGTTTTATGGGAAGTAGATTCACATGTCAACTTCCTCTTCACTTGAAACAATTATATCCATACAGAGAACAGGAAAGAAAGTGAGAAAAGGAGAAGGAAGGAAGAAAAGAAGGCAGGAGGGAGGGAGGGAGGGAGAATGGAAGGAAGGGAGGAAGTGATGGAGGAAGAAGGCCAGGGAAGAATGGAGGGAGGGAGGGAAGGAGGAACAGAAGAAAAAGAGAAAAAAAGAAAGAAAACATTTCCTCTATTCCATCCCGAGGCCAAATCTCAGAACAAAGTGGGAGAAATGGCCTTACTCATATATACATTCATGCAAGATATCTAAAAATTGTAAACATGCAATTTTAGAAAGGTCTGAAATATCAGTATATGCACCCTTTTCTTAGATAACCATGTAATGAGCTTCCCATGATGATAAAATGTCCTTCATTTCAAGTGTCATTGCTTGAAATTTAAATATTGGGAGAATGAGTATTTCCAGAAAATCAGTATGAGCAAAATTTACTCAGTAGACTGTATATACCATCTCATCATTTCTTTTTTTTTTCTTTTTGGATTCATCTCAATTTATATCAATCCATTCTGGCAATGTTGTAATTAATTTTGTAACTTGCCTTTAGAAGTTTAATGAACTTTACCTTCATTCATGATTTAACTTTAAGGATGAGATTGATGGTCTTTTAATGGAGGAAAAGGAATAATGAAAAATTTTTAAATAAAATGACATGTTTTGGTAATGAGACATGATATTATTTTGATGAAGATTAATAGAGTTTGAGCCTATATAAAGAAGAAATGCTCAGAACATTTAATAGGACTGGCAATCATAACAAAAGATGAATGAAAGAAACTGTGAAACAGAAACAATTTATACTAATAAATAAGAAAGTTTTTTTTGTGCTATGATTCTAAAGTTATAAAGAACATTTACAGTTTATTTGAAGTAGGATACAGAGAAAAATATCAAAATGGTTGAGGTGTATTCCAAAGGAGATGCTAGCAGACAATGAAACTGCTTATAATAGTGGCTGAAATGTGTTAGTATAACCTTTGATCCCCTCACTTATAATGAGGATATAACAAGTGGTAGGACTTTGAGCTTGACAGAATTTTAAAAAATCTATTTAGACTAAGCTGTGCTGTAAATCTCTCTCCCTGTTTCTTTCCACCATGGAAGAGGACGCAATTGCTACCTCCAAATTGCAAAAGTAGTTAGAAGATCTTCCAGGAAATTATTCACAGTCTGTGTAGAGAGATATGTTTGTGTACTGGGAGCCTCCTCAGTTCAAAAAGGACAACAATAAGTGACTGTAAGGAGAACTCATAGAAAACAACCTGTTTTCCTGAAGACTGAGGAACATTAAGAGTGATGTCTGACTGACCTGGGAAATCTAAGGGGCAAGAGACTTCTAGTTAACTACATTGAAGACTAGTAAAGTGGAGATTGTTGAGCTTGATGCAACATGATCTCTGAGAGTTTGTCAGTAACGAAGTCAGCCAGCTATGGACCAACAGTGGAAGGGAATTCCATGGGTCATTTTATGTCTTGTCCAACAAGTGACTCTAGAAGGGCAACCAGACTTCAGCTAGGGAAAACAGAGGTCACATGGCTTCCTAGGACCGAGGAATGCTGAAGGAACTAGAAGGAGTAGAGGTACAAGTACTTTGCAAAAGAGACAATGAAATGGAAGAGGAGCGTCTCTGAAAAGTCTACAAAAGTGAGTCAGCCTTGAGCATCTGCCACATCTACAGAACACCGAAGTTAGATTACCAGAATGCCCACCGAAACATTTCCTTTATTCTTTCCTTCTGCTTTATGCCACTTATTCAGTGGCTAATGGGGAGGAAGAGTAGGAGTGCTATAAAGGAAAAAGAGAAAACAGAGATTAGTAAACTTGGAATGAGTGACGGAAATGCTAGAATGGAAAGAAGGGAAATGCTGACCACTCCTTTCTTTGCCAAACTTCAGTGTTACCTCAGTTAACATACCCAAGTTGGGAAAGCAAAGAATCCTAACTAAACTTTAAAACCAATATTGATCCTTAATTATCATGGAAATGAACATTCATATTACTTGACCAAGATTTTGTTTAAAAATTATAAAGTAACCAACTGTGGGTTGGGGGGACTTCCCAATCTTTCATCCAAGAGCAAGGAAAGAAAGAATTTGCCCTTTGTAAGTGTTTTTGTTTCCTAAGCTGCTCAAAGCAGTTACCATAAAATGGTTCAGCTTAAGCAATGAGAATTTATTTGCTTATGATTGGAGTCCAGGAAAATGTCTAAATCAAGGCATAATTAAGACAATGCTTTATTCAAAACACTAGGTGCTGGTGAGCCTTGCTTCCTCTGCCACATGGCAAGGCACAGGGAGCTATCTGTTGACTTCTCCCATCTCTTCCTGGTTTCCTTGCTTTCAGCTTTCTGTGGCTATCTTCTTGACTGAATTTATATTCTTTTATAAGGACTACCGTAAGAAGATTAAGATCCATTATGATTGAGGTGGGAACACCTTAACTGAAGTAGCTTCCTCAAAAGATCCTACTTACAACGAATGGGTCCATATCCACAGAAATGGATACATTTTAAGAACATGGTTTTCTGGGATACATACAGCCCCAAACACTACAGCAGGCATTTAAAAGAGGTGGGATTTTTTTTTTTCCTTCTGATTATATCCCATGAGTTGGCTTTAATATATTAGACAGTTAAGACATTATATATTGTTCAATGAATGACACTGATAATAAATTATTGTTTTATTGTGTTGGGATTTCTCCCTTCTAAACCTATCCTTTGGTCATGGATCCTTCCTACTCCTCAACTCATTTTGTAAAATCATAGCTACAGTTCCACTTTGTACACTAGATTTGCCACTGCTGGCTCTGGTGAACTTTTTAATTAGCTATTATTTAGTTTTTGAAATAGTAAAATTCTTTCCTACTTATTCTATATCGAATTTTGTGGCTTATACTTGAAAACACATTGATTTCTTCAAACATGTGATTGAGTATTTTGGTTTTAACCCTTAAGAAATCCTATTTTCTTCTTAACTCCCATATTCTTGGCCAGCAGTACTAATATTGTTCTCCTTCCCAGAATCCTTTTTTTACATTACTTTGCTTCTCTTATTATAGTTATGATGGTCTAACAAACAGTATATGTGGATAAACAAACAGAAACAAAGTAAAACACCAAGTTATAATGGCAATTCCAAGCTAAACAAGGAAATATGAGAAAAGGGTTTTCATATTCCAATCTATAGTTCAGATTGGCTTTTTTTTGTTTTTGTTTTTTTTTGAGGTACTGGGGACCAGGGTTTGGACGCAGCACTCAATCACTGAGCCACATTGGCTTCCCTGAATTGCTTTTTTGTTTGTTTGTTTTTTGCTTGTTGTTTTGCTTTTTTTTTTTTTTCAGGAGGCACCGGGAACCAAACTCAGGACCTCGCATGTGAGAGGTGGGTGCTCAATCCCTTGAGCCACACCCTTTCCCATAGATTGTATGCATATTGAGTGTTAGTTAGTAGTTTGTGATATCACTCAAAGACATTTAATTATTTTAGTAAGAAAAAAATCTAATAAGCTCTTGAGAAACCTAGTAAAGACTAAGCAGTTCAATTGCTTTTTTTGAATAAGAAATGAACTTAATTAACTAATATAACCAATAATGAAAGGTCAGAAGGAAATACCACCAATTTTTGACTCTTGGTATTTGCAATTGGATCCTATCGATAATAGATGGCAGAATTTTTCCAAAGCATTAAAAAATATTTCCATTTCAAAATGTACAAATACTAAAAACCACTCTGTGTGCTCTTGAGAGACTTTCTAGAGAAGGTAGCTACCACTGAATGGAATAAATTTCTCTAAGTGGTTATCAGGTAAAGGAATGGCGTCCAGGTAAGAGTGGTAAGAAACTGAAAGCAGCTTTAAAATATAGTGGCTGCATGTGGAAGATTTGCTTATTTATTGATTTAATTTGGGTAGGGGTGTTGATTTAATTTCTGGGATTTTCTTCATTCTAAATTAAAGTAGATATTAATCCTTTTCCTTTCATTCAAAATCAAAAGAGGCACACACACACAAAATTAAGATGTCTTTGTTTTACCCATAATCTTTCAGGGAGCTGAAATTGAGGTATCCTCCCAGCAGCTGTTTAATAATGTAATACATACAACATCATCAAGGGAAATGAGAACCAATCAAGGACCTAGTTAACACTTCTCCTCTACCAGGGAGCAAATATAATATACCTAATAAAACTAGGAAAGCAATTAATAGTGAAAGGGCCTGTACAAACATATATAAAGGGAAAAGTCACTGAAGAGAGAAATTTACTAGTGGGCAGTATCTTTTTACTTTAAATTGAATTCTGTTTCTTTGGTTGCTTCATTGTATAGTTTGAGAAATCTTTCTGCAGAAATGGGTGGTTTTCCCACTGAGGGTAATATGTCCTACTTCCCTTTGAATATGAATTCTGTAATGTTTTGCCAGTCCCTGCGATTTTGCCAGGATTAACTATTTTTAACATTCTGACTTTAATGGATACTTTGTTTTTGAAGCATATTTGAGTGGGGATTTATTTGCTAAGTGGCAGGATAGAATTGGAGGCTTAGGCAGAAAGGTTTCAAGGGCATTATATAGCAAGAGAAGGTAGAGCACGAGCAGCAGCTGAGCATCCATGACTCATGTGGGCTAAGCAGATGAAACTAAGATCCCACTCAAGGAGGCTGGAGAGACAGAACAGTACTTTAGTCCCTGGAAATGTTGTTGTTACAATTTAAAAACCTGAGTCCAATGAAATGGGAATAGACAAAATATCAAAACCAGTACTCACTGTGAACTTGTGCCTGGTCCAAGCAATGGGGTCATAGAGAGGCTGGGTCAACTTATTTGTGAGCATTTTGACCAGAGACTGAAACAAGTGATAATCAAAAAGCACTGTGGAGAAATTCAGAAGACTTTACCAATTAAATCAGGGTAGCAGGGGGAAGACAGAATGGTTTTCTTTCCTTTTGACCCTTTTAACCACTTGAAACAGGGGTGATTTCCCTCCTACTTCCACCCAGGGGACATCTGGAAATCTCTGGAGAGATTTTTGATTGTCATAACTTAGGAAGGGTGCTACTGGCATCTAGTGGGTAGAGGCTGGGGATGTTGCTAAACATCTTATAATGTACAGGACATCCCCCCACAACAAAGAATTATCTGTCTCAAAATGTCAATAGTGCTGAGACTGAGAAATCTTGTGTTTTGCTGAATCTTCAAGAACTCTTAAAATTCTCTCACTTCGTTGCTTTTATCCAATTATGTTTTCATTTTTCTCTCCTCTCTGCTATGAACCAACTTTTCCTATATGAGAGAAGAGAAAAAGTATGACTGTATAAAGAAAATAAAGCTAAGGAGCATATAGGAAATTGAAAATTGTAATGTAGACTGTTTTCTTTTCAGTTCACTATGCCTAAAGACCTGACTAATTTAAGTTAGAAGAGCACTTGATTCAAGGATGTTACATTTAAAATCCTTCAGATGAGTTGCTAGAAGTAAGTTTAGAAAAGTATTTTATGATCATGTTCTTCAAACACGAATCTGAAAAAATTACCAAATCTACAGATTTTTATATTTTATAGAAACAGAAGATTCTGCCTTTGAAGACCAATCTGGATTCAAATCCTAGGCAATTACTAACCACATGATCTGTCTATGAAATTGCTACCTAAAATGTACAAAAATAGTGAAAACAGCCCCTCTCACGGTTTGAACGAGGATTTGCAATATTACCTGCAACGTTCTACCAAGCTCCCTACCTGACTCCGAGCAGCTTTCAAAAGCAACAGTCACAAGGACAAGAATGACAGCCATCACAATATGGTGATTTCCTGACATTTTCACTTGCAGAGTGTGTAAAGAGGATAATGAGATGACTGTGAATGAGAATTTTGTTCCCATGAATTTTCTTACAGAGTTTTGTTATGACTTGCTTCTCTTAGGAAAAAAAGAGATTGAAATGCCTCACTAGTTAAACTGAGTCTAGATATTGTGTATGTTTGTTTTCAAATTTATCATGCATCAAAGATAACTCTGTACTAGTTATAATAAGCTCATCCGAAAAATATTTTGTACTTGAATGTTAGACAAACCTTGTTTCCCAAAGGAAAAAAAAAATCTGTTGAGTCAATGATGATTTATAGATACTTGCCTCTCTGACAGGATATTAGGAACAAATTAGCCAATGATCAATAACTCTTTGATATCTTTAGAGATTAGTCAGGTCCACACAGGAATAGATGAAAGATAGAAAATAAGGTTGAGACTCCAGTCAGAGGAGATTGTCCAACAAATAATTTGAAGCCAACTTAAGTCAATAACTTTCCAAATGACAGCAAGCAAAGCCATCAAATTCAGGTGTCCTGTGGAATCAAGTCACAACCAAAAGAAGCCATTAAAACCCAATTCGGACTGCATCAATTCTAATGAAGGGAATGGATGAATCTTGAGAATATCCTACTTGGAAATAGAGGAGGGAGAAGAAAGCATAGGCAACCTCCCCACCCCCTTTAATTCCCAAACAACCATTGAAACTGCCTTGATCTTAGAAGGAATGTGGTATGAAGAATGATCAATTTGATTTAAACAATATAGTTAGACTAGGAAGAGTCTAGTCCATAATTTACTTTGCAAAATTATGTGCATTCAATAAAATAAAGTAATTATATTGTTACTTCACCCACCCCCCCAAAAAACTTCTGAAATCTAAGCTCTTAAGAGGGGCCACATGAGTAGCATGAGAAAGAATGTCCCAAACAACAATATCCATAAGTTATAGTAGTTTCAATTCACTAGCAGTTTTCTATGAGATTTTAATTCTGTATCTATAAAATAATGAGGTTAAACTGGTGTATACTGAGGATCTTTCCAACTGGAACATTCTCTCTTATTTCTCAAAATGTAGGAGTTGTAAGATCTATGATTGCAACCACTGGAATAGAATACAGGACTAAATATAAAACTACTGCTATGAACTTGACACAGATTTTCCCTAAGAATCAGAGACCACATAAATTCCTCCATTATTTTCACTATAGAGTTACTTTCCAGAAAGGGAGTGAGGCAAAGGAACAGTTACATGTTGTATAGAAGTAAGCCCCCCCCCCACCTTTTTAACAGAATAAACAAAATCCCTTGATACAGATAAGAGATTGTAAAGATTATAGGATGACATATAGTCATCTGTGTTTCTTCAGCTCTACTGAGTTTTTAAAATGTCATAGTAAAAATGACCTAATGGAACTGGGTTTTGATAATGCACTAAATAAATCAATATGGATATCATGTTTAATTTTTTACAAAGCATTTATAAATTTGCTGCCTCATTTGATCCTGAACCTTGTGACATTAGCTAACATTAAATGTGTGAGCAGTACCATTATTAATACACCCATTATAGATTGGGGCTTGTTTGATGTTGTTTAATGGTGTGGGTGGGGTTTAGTAAGAAAAGGATCAAGAACTAAGCAGTTAGATTGCACAGGATGGAAGTTACTGGTAGCTTTGAGAGTAACCTGGTGGGACTGAAAGCCTGATTTGAGTGAACTAACATAAGAATAGAAGGTGAGGAAGTTGAAGCAGCTAGCATAGATAAGTCTTCCCCTTGCAAAAAGAGCAGAGCAATGGCAGGCAGCAGGTGGAAGACATGAAAACCCAGTAAGGGAAACTCAGTAAGGAATCATAGAGTATGTTTTAATGATAATGGAAATAATGAAGCAGAAAGAAAATTTGATTATATTAGAGAAGGTGCAAGAGATATCCAGAAAGCTTCCTGGAGAAGGTAGTAATTTAAATAACTAAATTAAAAGTGCTCATGGCATATGTGAGCACAGTATCTGTGTTGAGAAAAGGAGTTCAGACCAGATAAAATATGGACAACATCACAGAAAAAGAAGAGGAGTTGAGCGTCTGTAAGAGCTGGTGGGAGCTGAAGGATAGACTTATGGATAACATTTTTTTTTTTGTCAAACTTATTCTTCACACATGGTACTTTCTCATCTAATGCAATTCTTCAGCTTTGACAGTGGTATTAACAGCCCTAACTCTGTCCTTTTCTTTCAGCTTTGCTTAAATGTACATTTTGAGATGAAAGAGTAGAAGAAAGGAATGAGGAGGTCAGGTGAGATAGTTTCAAATCCTCACCAGTGTTACTGGGTGCTTTATTTTCCTGGCTGCTAGAACAAATACCACATAATGGGTTGGTTTAACAACAGGAATTTATTGGCTCACAGTTTCAGAGGCTAAAGGCTTAAAGGATTGTTTCCTCTCGGGGTCGGTGACTTCTGCCTGGCTGTTAATTTTTAGGGTTCCTTGGCTTTTCTGTCACATGGCAATGCACATGGCATCGTCTACTCCTTTCTCTTCTAGGTTCTGTTGAATTCCGACTTCTGGCTGCTCCCTGTGGGTTCTTTCTTTCTCTCTTTGAATATTATCTGCTTATAATGGACTCCACTAATGTGGATTAAAGGCCAACTTGTTTTAGTTATGCCACACAGTAACTGAAACAACATCTTCAACAGATCTTATTTACAGTTTGTCCACAGTCATAGGACCAGGGCTTGGGACATGAACATGTCTTTTGTTGGGGACATGATTCAATCCCCAATAGTGGGCAAATCAAGGACATTAGATTAAGTGTTATGCAATTTGAATTTTCTGTGCAGAATAAAATGTATTTTAAAGGTGTTTAAAGTTGAAAAGCTGCAAACACTATCAGCTTTACAGTACCACTATTTATGAAGATTTGCATCACACCTAATACCTATAGAACAATCTTGAAAATGGGCCTGTGGACAATACTGTTCTTCAAAATGAGACCTAGACTGCCCTACTGGTTTTTAAATGTTCAAGGAAGTAGTCGTTCAGTTAACAACTCTAACCTAGATATCAGCTGGCACACACTGAACTCTTGGAAATCTCCTTGTAATCAGTTTGGATCTCAACTGTAAGTCAAAATTTCTTCCATTTTTTCCCCTTCTTAGTGTTTATTATTTTGCAGTATATAACAGCACCAGCATATGCTATATTTACTATCCCTTACACCATTCCTATTGTGAAGGTGTCACCCCTTCCTTATGTTATTCAAAAGTATACATACCTCAAGACTGGTGGATTTAGGAGCATAACTGAGTTCTTAAGAGAGGCCAGGAAAAGGCAGTCCAGGTGTTATATGACCCTCCTTATGTTCACTGGGACCTTCTCCTTCTTCCTTTCTACTATCCAAATTTTTCTTTACCCCCCCCCCAAAAGCTCCAAGCACTGCACTTTTTTCTCCTCTCTTCTGCAGAATAATTCTTCCCTCTCTGAACTCTTAGTTCAACCTGACTTGCTCCAAGCAGTCTTATTAAGATATTTTCCCAATAAAAAAAGAAAGAAATTTTTATACCAGCCTCCAAAACACAGATTTTTTCTATCTTATTATACAACTAAATCAAGAGCATTAGTTTTAATTCCTTCAGTTGCTTGTTGCTCCTCTTAAGTTGCAGTGCAGCAGTTTTCAGGTCAGACTTCATGCAAAGTTTCAAGAACATCAAAAAGAATATTATCAAGTCCCTATCATTTTCTCTGTCTGAAGCTTTATGCTTCACAATGAGTCTCTCCATAGTTAGAAAAGAGCCTTGCCATTCCAGCCTCCGGACCAGAGCCCAGAGTTTTCTGCAGAAACTTCAAGTGAGGCATCTGATTGGTGTGCCTGGATCACAGATCCCTGCCGGATCTCGTTATAGGGAGAGCAGTTCAGGGCCTGAATCATAGTGGTAACCATCCAAATGGCCATGGGATGCTGTGCACCATGACAGCCTCAACAGAACACAAGAAATGGGGACAATCAACGGAAAGGAGAGATGCTATTGTTATAGGGAAAACAACAAAAAAAGATGATGATCAGACATAAAAAAATGATTATCAGCATTGGTACATTGAAGCAAATTTGCCCTCATTTATAAAAAAGAGAATAGAACTCCCTGCAGTTATTAAAAAACACTTTATATATGGGCATATAAATATAAATGTGCATTTATATGCATATGTATTTTATATGTGTGGGTATATATATATTGACTACTTTATATGCATATGGCACATGTACACTTAATCTGCTATATATATGTGTATATATCTTCTAGTATATAAACATATATTTTTCTATTTTAATGTAATATAATTCTGATTAAAGAGCCTAAGACATTTCCAAGAAGATGTACAAAAGGCCTTGTGCAGATACTGGCCATTTTTAACTAATTTGTATCTTCTGAAACAAGCCACCAACTCAGATTTCAGTGTCTTTGAGCCTTCCTAGAAAAATCCTATTAAAGAACATTTTCCTCTCCTGAAGCCCTCTGGCTGAGAATAAATTGTAATATAGATGGTGACCTGTGTATGCATTTCTTACTTACTATAGTATGTGTGAAAGTCATAGGAGCAAAGGTCAAGTTCTCTGTGTTAAAACCTTCATCTTCAGTATTCTTGTTATTGTCTGTAACAAAGGGAGCTTTTGCTGCACACATACATTGCCTTTAGCCACGGGAAAGTAGAGATTTTGAGTATGGCAGCTGACAAAAAACACAATAGTTGCTTTTCTACCTAGGCTGGTTTATAAGACCCAACAGTGATGTCAGTTGCTGAATCAAGTGCTTTTGGGCAAACCAGGCCATTCTTAAGAGCACCAATGCTATTTGAAAAGTACCAGCATGCACTTTGCCTGCCTGCTTAGTCCAGATTTAAATGGGCTGCAAGATTCTTTTGGAAATGAAGCAAAGGGGAGAATTATAAAAGGGTAAGGAGGCAGTGAAATGTGCAATTAAGGATTGAATCTCAAATCATTTTATTCAATCATTAGTTCATGTCATCCTTTATTCTATTGAATTTACTCTATTAGATAGATATTTTAATGAGATTTTGTTCCGTACCAGGTCATAAGCTCAGCGCTGGTAAAACATTGCTAAGTAGGTCACTTCTGTTTTCCTATGTTGCCTTGCTGTTTGATGCTAAGGTGCAATTTAGGTTTCTTGTTTGTTTTTTGTCATGAGCTGGTGAAGGTGCTTTGTTGTCCTGCTCAGTAATTTTTTGTGCCAGTTGTATTGTTCCAGCTACCCAAATGTGGCGCAAGTGTTGGG